>JANIWX010000149.1:0-12570 GCA_030705205.1 Huiozyma sinensis
ACCGGGGTGCAATTTCGTAGAGATATGGGAACTTATGCACCCAACCGGGGTGCAATTTCGCATCTCTATTTCCAACAGTCTGTTGTAAGAGGTGTATGTGAGTAAGGTCAACAGATATTTGACTTTGATATCATGTATGTAGTTATACCATTTTCTCTCTGTTGTTCAAAAGCCTTTAGTAGGAAACTCTTGAATTGAAAGATTGCCCTGAAACTGCAAGAGCTGAAGCCGATAGGAACAAATAAGGTGTGTAGAACCACCTGTTGTTATTATTTACACTATCGGCATAGTTATACCATATATAACAGATAAATGTTTTGTAAGTCTTATCATCTGGGAGGCTGCGAGGATAAACTGTGGATATCCCCTTGTAATGGAATCAGAACCCAGTACTGAACGAAATACAGTAGTGTGAAATACGATGAAACGGACCCAAAAGTGAACCTCCATACATGCCCAATAGTTAGAACATATATAAATGTTATATATAGACATCTGTTTTGGCATTTTTCAAACTCAACTCTTGATGCCAAATTTCCCTACTAAGAAGCTGTAGAGCAAGAAAATAGTGAAAAGGGTCTTTTTAGCCGTAGCTATTCATAAGGAGAGTAGGATAGATGATTTAGGTCAAGTATGACTCTTTATTAATACTGGTATGTAACATATATATACATGTGTGGTTCGATGATCTCTTCTGTCTTGTATCAGAGTGATCAGTTCATTTACTGGAGCTAGGATTTATATATGGTGAAAAACTTTCACCATCTCACAATGTCTTTGTCAGGAATGATGAGACATCATTCTTACCATGCTAGCGTTTATGCTTATGTTGATATCATATTATTGTTATTTTCCGTATCCAGCAGAAGACCCAACTTGTTAGCGTAAGACTCGGTTGTTGATGTGGACTAGGGTTGGACTAGCTAAATATACAATCTAATGGTTATCTAAGTATATACTCTAGTCTACCCGTTGGTTGTACCTTGTTATGATTATTAGTTAATCAGTTATCCTTGTTATGGTTGTATTCCTTGGTTCATATTCAGAGAAGCTTCAAGGCCTGAGACAATCCTGCATGGCCTGGTTATATATGTTTTGGAAGTATCTGTAGGGTGCACTTATGAATAAATCCCTCACCCGGGTTCACAATATTCTGTGCCGTTGTATAATTGGTGGCCAGCCAGCTATATTCGGGGACTCCCACAAATTATCCTAACACAACTGATAATATTGGTTTAACAACGCATATGGCCTATTTAATCCTTAGTCCATTAAAATAAATGTAATAAAAAATCCAACCAACAATACGTAAGAGCTAAAGTAGGATGTGATTTAATAATGTGTATATGGATGACTTGATTGTTGAAGAGCATTGATGTTGCCGTGGCTATCCATTGTAGTGGAATATGTTAGATGTTTAGATATGGCTTCTCGCGCATACTAGTATTTAAGTATATAGTTCGATGATCCCTCCTGTTTTATACCAAAGAGTTCAGTTTATTTGATGTAGCTATGCTTTATATATAAGGGATTTTACCAATTCACAATGTGCTATGTCGATAGTAATTTTTTATCTTAATTTTTGTGCTTATAAATATCTTCTTATCATTATCGTACGGTTTATGTCTATGTTAATATCTCACCAACTTTATCATAATCTTTTTCTATGTCCAGCATCTTACTTACGCGATATATATACATAGCTACGCAAATTATATCAGTTTCACTCACTTGTCTAAATATTCTTAGTTCCTGTCGGTTCTTGGGTGCGACATTCAGAGACTGTCTTGAAAGATGCCAGTACAGATACTTTGCAATTTATATACCATTGTGCGTGATGCGGACTCCTGTCTCGAAGGTTGTCCTCACAATTCGGAATTAGTATAATATTGCAGTACTGCATCTTATTGGGGAACAAAAGGTCATGAGTCCATTGCAAAGAACAGGTTCACGGATTACCCACAGCCACCTTTAGAAAACGCAAACACTTTTCTGAAATTCTGCTTGCTTCGATAACTCATTGTTTTAACTCACTCATTGGCGACACTGAATTGTGGCAGAGTTGAACACATCTTAAAACTGGCCATAGTCAAGTCATACATGCGTCAAATATGTTACAAGCAAGCAATCGGCATGATTAAACACTCTGACTTGGCATTATAGATTAGTTATGGTAGATCCCTTACCTGAGCTTTACGGGTGGTTACGTGTCGGTCAATCCACTTGGGTCAAAAAACCAGGTTCATGTTAAGACACGCGGGTGTTTTGTTCCAAAATTGTTGGCTCCAAGTATCCTTACACTGGGAGTGAGCCTGAGGCGTCTGGCTGGCGATAACCTGTAGTATCATTTTGGGGGTTATTTCTGGAATGAAGGGGGTAAAATATTTCCGCATGTGTTTATTGTACGATCAGGGAGAGTGCACGCCGTTTTCTGTTAATACGGTACATAGATCTATATCTGCTTCAATAATGAGCAGTTACAGAATCAGAATTGGATTGATGATGGGGTAAGGTAAAACCTTGATTCAAAATGTGGTATTACACCTTAGGATTTGAGCAATACGCATGGTGCTTGACAAAGAGGTGTGCCCTTCAGTTTCTCTTTCTGTTTAGAAAACGACGGCCAAACGGTTTTTTTGGACCAACGCCCGCAGGAAAAAAAAGAGATACTGCTGGAAGCAAAGATATGGTGCTGCACTACGCATGTTTGAGGTGTGGCAGGGTCTCCCAGCAGACGGTCACTGCCGAACGCCGGAAGCTCCTCACCCGTATACGCATTATATAGGAGAGCTACATAATTGTCGATGAATTCTTTTCACCTTTTATATGACGATAAGCAATGTAACATTGTACGAAAGCCGGATTTCCAATATCCAACAGATACAACTTGTATCATACAAGTAAACAATTATTGATGGGCAGAGTCGTGCTGAAAAAGAACAGCGATCCGAAGTGTTGTTAGTGTTTGTGATAGTTGTAGTGTATGGCTCCATTTGTCGATACACCAGCTTATTTTAGGGTACTGAGACAGCGCAAAGTCAAGGAACATGCGTGGAGTTGTGAAGATATCCGACAGATACACCATCGTGGATCAGTACCTGGTCTGGAACACTAAGAACAAAAAGAACGAGCCCACTAGAGTTCTCTTGTTGAATGCGGATCGAAAATGTAATATTTCGGACGAAGAGCGGTCTGCTATAGGTCAACACGACCTTGTTGATCTAGAAGAAATGTACGACCGAACAGAGTCTGAGTTCATCCCATGCGATTCGAAGCTGCTCTTCGAGTTCATGCCTGTGAACATGAGAAAAGTGTACAAGGACAAGACTGGTTTGCATAGCGTTGTTTTGAAACATACATCTAAAAGCAACATGGATGCGTCTTTTGAGATTCAGGTGGTGCGCGTCAAACCTAAGTTCAAGAAGGGGAAGTTTTTGTACCGTATCGAGGACAGCGACATCAAGGCGTACGAGCTGCCCAAATTCAGAAGGGGAATCGAAGATCAGAATTTAAGCGGAATTCTCAATCGGATTTTGAAACTGCAGCAGGTGGCGTTGTCCCAGGAGGACCTGCAGTTGCTTACCGCGTACGGGAACCTGCATCAGGACGTCAGCACTGCCGTCTATGATTTGTTCACTGGATACCATTCCAATGTTCACTCGGACATAAATGTACGGCACACCTGGCCCATGTCCCACGAGCAGACTGGCGAGTTGCTACCAAGATACCAACTGTCTACTCGGAAGGCATATGCCCAGCTAGTTTCGCAGTTCCTCTTCTACGATTCCATCGCACAGCAGCTCAGCCACGCAGCGGGGATTGTAAAACCAGTACCGGTTTTTGACTCGTGGATCGGACTGCAGATCACAGGGGAGTTGAGATTGAAGTATGCAAAGTATTGGTTGGAAATTGTCACGGACGTCCGCTACGCAAAGTACCTCGCTTTTCTGGTGCAACTGGCCGCTTTCAATTACCGAAAGACAACAGCCGAACGTTCAGTGTTTATTAGCGCTGAGTACTACCGCCGCGTACTGCATGCCGTCCAGGCATGGATAATGTTCGCTGCTCGGTACCCACAAACCTTGCGCGATGACGAGGATATCACCAACGTATTCACGGGTAAGAAATCACAGGCGTGGAGGTCGCTTACTACGACGTACTCCTTACTGTGCGACCAGCTAAAGAGAGAAAGCAGCAAAGAGGTCAAAGACTTCGGACCGTTCCAATGCACTGTGGGAGGCAAGAAGCTATTAAGGGAGTATCTTATGGAACTGTACAGCGACCACCAGCGCGAGTTCGAAAATGCATTGCGGGACCTTAGAGAGGTTTTCAATAACGTTCTGACTGTGGACTTTCTTGTGCGCCGACTGCTCAGGGATCGGACCATCGATGTTTCCGAGGACCAAGGAACTGTCAATTCGTCATTCCTTGACCTCTTTATAGAGAACACCCCGACCGATGCGCTCCAATGTGAGAGACAAAGACTATATGCTAATGAAAGAAACAAAGTCCTCGGTATCATCAACATCTGCGCCCGTGCTATTGTGTGGATGATATACATCGCGGCAGCTGGACCGTACCGGTTTGCAGAGATTGTTCGTTTACAGTTTGCCGGTAAGAACCGGAACCTCTACGTTGACGCAGCCACCCGCTGTCTGGAGATTCGCCCAACGTACCTTAGAGATCAAATCTCCAGACCAGCGACCAAGCTGCTTGACGCGATAACCTCCAAGTACTTGTTTTATTACACGGTGATGCTCATCCCAATGCGCAATAAGGTGGCCGGTCCTGATTTTGCTGGCATGTCCTGCGACCTCCACAGTGAAATGGGATTGGTGGTCGAGGCTCACTCTGATAACGCGGAGGATAGTGCTGGTGGACAGCTTTCGGACAGGGATTACACTCATCGAGTGCTTCACAGCTTTTTATTTGCTGACGTACTTTCTGGAGAGTTGCTGAAGTTAAAGGAGTTCGAAAAAATGGCTACACAGTATCCCTGTTCAGTTCATAAAGAGGAACGTCTAAGCTACAAAGAACTCTGTCTTGGGATCAGTTACTTCATGCGCAAGCACACAAATGTCGAAGAAATAGCGCAGGCGTCCATTGCTACTGAGGAGTACGATGGGAGAACGGACACCACTAATGATCCAGTCAATGCAGTACCCGAAACTCTAATCAGCCAAAACGAGAGCTCGGAATACAATATAGGCCTCAAAATGGCACGGACTTGGCATATGTTTCTTGACTTGGAAATGGCAACAGATGTGGTGGCAGTAACAGAGGAGGAGAGTGCCAAGCGCGAATACCGGCCTCAGGGATTCTTACGAGACTTGGTCCCAGTGGGCAAACTGCTCTACAAAGAAATGTTTCAGTTTCGAAAGGGGCAACAGGACGTGACCAGCGAGGCATACCTCGGTATGGACAAACTAGTCCCAGTGCAGGCCTTCCCAGGCTTCGGAAAAACAACAGTGTTTCACATTCCCTTGATTGCTTTGAAGAAGAGGAATTCGGAACCGAGGGTGGTGTCTTTTGTGTTCGTGCCTCACATTCCATTGAAGGCCAACATGATTTCCCGCTTAAAAACCAAGGGTTTATTAGAAGTTGCGGATGCAGCTGAGCTGTGGAATACTCGACCGAATGTTGAAGAGGACGCACTGTCCGCGGATGTATATGTCGGGGTGTTTCACGATATGGGAACTGCTTTTTTCAAGAGACTAATCAACAATTGGTATGGCACTTTTAAGAAAACCATTCTCGGCTTGGTTGTAATCGATGAGTTTCAAAACTTCAAAACGGAATTCCGCCCGGGATTCTACGAATCAATTAGCGACATCAAACTTGAACTGGCATGGAAAGTTCTGGTGTTATCCAGCACTGTAGGGTGTCAGGGGTTTGCGGCCCCTCTGAAGAGATTGGGGTTCGAGATGCCGTTAACTACGGAGCCGTTTCAGGATGAACAATGCTATGTCCACGACCTAGTACACAAACTGCCGCTGGCTAATTCTGTCAAGTGGTTTGGGGAGTGCGTTTCGTCTGAGGCGTGTCTGGAGAGGGCTCAATTACTGGTGAACCAAATTATGGCCTCTGAAGAAGCGTCGAAGATTATATTAGTTTGCCGCACAAGGGAACAGGTAGGCATACTTACAAGAAATCTAGTCGAACATGATCCACTTTCCATTCATGATCAACAGAGCGATGCAGATCAGGGGTACACCATGCAAATGTTCACCGAGGATCCGTTAAAAAGGGTTCTCATTGGCACAAAGATCGTGGCCGAGGGTATCGACGTGCATAAATTAGAGTTTGTTGTTCTCGTAGATTATCTCCCCCCAATCGACGAGTTTGTCCGAGCTGCCGGGAGGATACGAGGAGAAGGATTGTGTGCGGTCCTTTGGACATTCTCTAGTGGCGGCGGTACTCCCGGGGATGTAATCCCCGGATGTTTAACTCCACAGCTAAACCATTTCTACGGGCTGATTCAGAAAGGACATGTGGGCTGCTGTGGGGACTACAACGCGACGAATCTCCGCTCAGTTGAATTTGTCGAACGGGTGTTTCCAAAAATGATGGAGTTTCCGATGCTGAACAAGAACCAGTGGGAGGCGTTTGATGCAGATCAACCGCCGAGAACATTATCTACGCGAAGATTACCGCTAACTGCAGGATCGAATAGCGACACAGGTTCACATTCCGGCTACTCCTCCGAAAGATCCCGGACCGACCCGACCACACTTTCCACCGTCCCGCCGGTTGCCACCCCCGCCCAGCATACATATGCCCAGCAAATACCGAGCAGTCCACCTGGAACGCCTTCACTAAGCGAACCGCCAGTGAAGCGAGCGAAGGTAGGGCATGTCTCGGGTGGTTCAGTGACGACGTTAGCCAGTGTCAGCGAGACGGGCAGTAAATTATCTGTTAGCAGCAGCGATCATCCCGCTGGAAATGCGCCGTGCGTGCTCCCGTATCTTCAAGTTCGTAACCGTTCTGTCGAGAAAGACGGCGTTTCTTCTGCTACTCAACACCCCGTTGATCGTAGTGGGATCCCTCTTTTGACAAGAGGGGCCAGATTTCCAGGTGATACTACTCTTGCCAGACCTGCTCCGAGGAAGAACCCACGTGTACCGCCACTTTTGAGAATCAAACGTGTTCCAACCACTGTTCCCACCGGCAATACTGCCCAAGATGAGACCGTGTTGGGTGCTGGAAACTCGCACGTTAATTGAATCGTTCCAAGCCCATGATATTGCTGCATATCCATTAGATTAGGAATCAAGAATGGACAATATCCACAGGATGAATTATCTTTTATCATTTCCGAGGAGTCAGTGGGGATATGAACATGGTTTTGTGCCTGGTGTAGCTTAGTTACTATTTCTCGGCTTGTGCTGTTAAAGGGGGGATGACCAAGTTTAGGCTAGGGTCGTAGGAGCTGAATTGACTGGCAGTTATCATGCTGCTGGGAGTCAATTTGGTTCCTTGTGTAAAATTCTTATACAGTATTGCACTTCGCTGAGAATTTCGGAGTGACGGTGCAGAGTTGTTATTACTTGGTTCCTCGCGTTACGAGTCGACATACTGTAGATAACTTGATACCACACCCGATGGATATGTAATCTTCTACAGTCCTATGAAAGGTTACTATCGAGGGGAGGTGATCATTCTTTTGATGGCCAAAGGTAGAAAACAGAAACACCCTGGTCCAACAATCGTACTACTCCATTACTTTTTGATTCTATTAATCAGAGTCTTCTCTGTCCTGTCGAAGACCTCTCAAATTAAGCGCTGCATCAAAAGTACAAATACGGTATATAGTTGCCGCGTGATATCTATGTATTGCAAGAGGAAGTTTTCGTTTCTTAACCATTGGCTAAAAACTTATCGCTACTTATCAAATCTGTAATAGTTCGAGCTTATGATCATGACTCTGATTCCATGATCACTAGGATACCAGTGACAAAGTATATGTTACGCTGGCACCTAAAAACTGCGTGTTTGACTTGTAACATAGTAGTGTTCTAAAAGGTAACACAATCACATTTTCCAACACTAAAGACTCTGCATTCGGATGTTTGGAAATTGTCGCCATTGTCCTAGCAAGAAAAGATGATGTGGCATTTAAACAAGAATGGTATTTGGCTGATCTCGCATATGCCAGGTTTCCACAACTGCTCACCTTAGTGCCTGCGGAATACAAAATTAAGAGTTAAATGCTTAGAGTTAAACCACTAGCAAAAACTATACAGAATCAATCCTTGTTATTTAGTACCGTACTGTTCAAGTGCTATTGTATCGTGGTCTCAATGACCCTGCTAAGAATCCTCCACATCGTCTGGATCTACGGGACAGAGAAGGGATCTTACCAATGAAGGGTTTATTCCCACAATATGTTCCATTCCCGAAAGAGTTTATTCGGCAACAGAATCTCCGTTTTCCACTTCCTGGGGACCTTCAAAACCTGGACCCATGGTTTGTCAAACAATGCAACGAACCAGACCTTGGGAGTGATTGAGCAATGCACACCGGGGAAATAGAGAATTTCGATAGGGGAGATACCCAACTTCATAGTTCCGCATTCGAGACAGTTCCGGGGCAACTCCTGCCACAACAGCTGTTTCTTCGGGGTTCTCCACCGTTTCACTGGCAGGAAACCAGAAAAGTTCAATATTTCCAGAACGGGACTATGTTTCCCTTTTGGGACAGGTGAAAACTAAGTTAACGCTCGGTAGAGGAATGCCATTTCTCTGTTCAGTTCTGAATTGCGGTATTTTCCTGCAGGGAGAAGACGTGGGGTTGATGGTCGTGGGGGTTTAGCAAACCGATATGATCCTGCGGGAGGGAGAATTTGGCAAAAATAGTGCTGTCTCATCCAATTGCTATATAAGCAGGGAAATACGGTACGTGTCGCTCTCCACCGCGTGTTGCAAGACCAACGAACCATACCCCCAAGATGCTGGGAAACTTCAGAATAGTGCTACTGGCGATTGCCTCCATGTTGCATGCAGTGCTCGCGCAGACAGTAATCGATGGGCTAGTTGTGACTGATAATGTTACGTTGAGCGGAGATCACACATTTAACGGTGACGTGACGGTGGAGAAAGGCGGCAGTTTAACCCTGATTGGCGGATGCTATAAGTTCAATAATAACTTGAACATCTACGGTAATTTGGTTGTTGAGCCGGGTGACTGCCCTTATTCCTTATTCGATGATACTGCCTCGTCTGTCAACATTACTGGTACAGCAGAGTTCTATTCTCCCAGTCCCATTTTTTTATTCTGCAAAACCTTTTTTAACTCAGGGCACCTGTACCTAAGTGATAGCAACAACTCTGTTGACACGGTAATTTATCAGGTCGTGACTTCACAAGATTTCAAGAATGAAGGTACAATAACTGTCAGAAACACTGATAATTTAACATGGGTAGCGTGCACAATTACTAGTACAAACGGAGGAACAGTTGTGAACGACGGACTCATAACTGCGAGTAGTCAATCACAAATCTTTAACGCCACAACGGCAACGTTGGACGGCAAATCCGGAATTGCCATTCAAGGAGATTTGGAGGGAGTTGGAACAATAGAGGCAATAAATGGGCTTTTTGGCTTGGTTGGCTCCCATATCTCAGAAAGCCAGAATATCATTTTGAAAGACTCAGTTTTATTAGCAGACCTTTCTCAAAATTCCAGTGCTTTCGTTCATGGACTAAACAGTTCCATGGTACTTTTCGAAAGTATGCCAGGTATAGATATAAACACAACTATACAAACTGGAAATGTGATTGCCAAAATGGGGGATACAACCCTTACGATAAGGGACCTGGATAATTTAGTGACGCCATGCGACTTGATACAAAAATATATGACCTCCACTCATGGGGAATTCCAAACAATATTTCCTGCTTTAGTGTTCAAGGGTCCCTTCTCTCCCGTCCCGGAATCAAAAATCACCACAGAAGTACTAGGCGGTACACTAGTTGTAGAATACGTCACCTCATACTCAAGAATCGAGGAGAACGGGACGTGTGGGTTTGGGAGTACTGTTTACTCGACAACATTGTCGACTTCTATTAGTGGTAGAACATCAAGCCACCGCTCCTCCAGTGTGAGTTCGTTTGTGTCCCATTCATCCCGCACCTCGGTAGTGAGCAGCAGCAGTGTTGCTTCATCGAGGCACCACTCATCCAGTGGGAGTGCGTCAACTACTCTTTCGTCATACGCTTCTACTGTCAGCAGTTCCAGTGCTACTCCTTCAGTATCCGGTTCTTCTCATAGTTCCGTGAGTGGTGGCTCGACTCTGTCCTCTATTCATTGGTCGTCGGGTTCGATTCTATCGTCGGTATCTGACGTGAGCAAATCTTTGACCAGTCTTTCATCTGCTCCCGCTTCCATGTCTCAGCGTTCTTCAGTTGGCTCGTCTAATATAGTGATCCAGTCAGGTAGTACCTCCGCCTCACCCAGTTCCATTGAGTCCGGGCACAGATCGAGCAATCCTGGGTACAGTAACAGCACTGTTTCGGCGACATCATCAGCTAGAAGAACCACTTCCACAGCTGAGACGCAAACAGAACACCCTACAGAGAGATCAAGAACCGAAACAGTGGTGTCCAAGTCGGCAACAGTAGTTGAACACCCCACGGACAAATCTAGGACAGGCAGCTTGGTCATATCGACAGCGGGCACAGAAGGACTAACCGAAAGATCGCAAACAGACGCACTGTTCAAGACGACCACGGAAACCACCCTCGAGTACACCAAAGTGACATCCACTGTTGTCGTGTGTGACTACACCACCAGCAATGCCAATGGTGATGTTGTTGCCACGCGCACAACGTTCCCTGTAGGTTCTACCCCAGTTAACATAAAGGGTGAGCTGCACACCACTACCGTTGTTTCTACATGTACAGCGGGTTGTAGAACCCAGGCGACAAACCCAGCAAGCAATCCAGCCTATAACAATCAACATTTGGGTGGTGGTGCCAATGCTGCGGAACAGTCGGCCCATCCAAACGGAAGTGGGAATATGGAAACTGGCGGCAAACCAACAACAAGAATTCCTGCTCACAGAACCACACCTGCAACAACGACTACTGGAAGGTCAAATGAGGTTCTTCCTACACCCAAGGTTGCATCTGCTGGGTCCAGTGTCGCACCCAAGACTGTTACCACGGCAGGTGTTTCAGTCTACGGTGGAGGTGGATCTGTTTTAAAGGCTAGTATATCATGGACCGGTGTGTTTGCTGCTCTGTTACTGGGCACCGTGTGAACAAAGTATGCCACCTCTCCCTGCGTCTGTGGTTGCTGATGGGGCATATGTAAGGTTTTAAACAATTATATGACTTTTAGTACTAGAGCACTTCTTCTAAACGGCTTCACTAGTTAAGGATATCAGAGTGTTAAGATAGCATATTTTTGACATCCATCAGACGACGAATTATACGACTACTCTTTTGAAGAACTGCGTGCGGACGTAGACCGCTCGGATTCGACATCGGAATCGGAGTTTGAAGCGGAACTTCTTACGCAGGAAGATATCAACAAATACAATGCCCTGACACAATTATGTATTCATTACATGTTAGATGGGTTCCCCATACTAATTACATGTTAGATGATTATGGACTGCATGTTAGATGGAGCAAAATTACATGTTAGATGGAGCTTTTCTTTCAGAGCTCTTCTGGAGGATGTTAACGTCGGTTCTAGGAGACGTTTATTTGCTGATTCGAATGGTATACTAACCACTCCGATTGGACGACGGAAAGGTGTCGTTTTTGTAATTTCAAATATGTGTATTTTTTAGTATTTTCAATTATGATGCTACTATTATATTATGATGTCTAATGAAAGTTAAAGAAATAAGACGGTAGTGATTCTTGAACAATGTACGGAAAGTAACAACTACAAAATTGTAATCTGGATGTATTTCATCCTAGACAATTATGATATGGAGAATACAATACAAAGAGAAAATATTCCAATCTCACTTAGTCTTGTATACTAATGTACAATATAGAAGAAAGGTAGCACATAGGTACCCATTTATTAATATAGACTATGGAGAATATATTGGAAAGATGAAGTATTTTCACAAATAAGAAGTGCTGAATGTTGGATATACAATTCCATGATAAAATATACATAGTATAACCAACGGTTCTACTAATCCTAGAGAGTATCAATAATGTGATATCAACATAGACTTAAACAGTGTGACATGATAAATATGCAACCAATGTTTCAAGATGGAACACTGTAATTCCCCACATATATAAAACCTTGCTAAGTGGAATGACCCGATCCCTATCTGTCAATGTCAGATAATGCAGCCGAAATAGAAAAGCTAAAGCACATTGGCATACTGCTTATAGGTGCCATACTCTTCCACGGTTGACATGGCTCTGGACAACAGAATATGGTTGCACAGCACCCCCACCACAACGGACCAATCACAGCGCACCTAATTCGGAATCGCGCGTAGTGACTTTCGGAAAAAACAAAAAAAATTTTTCATGAAAAATATAAAAGGCGAGCGGGTGCCCGAGAAAAAAAAATTTTTCTTTCTTCCTGGCCGCC
>JANIWX010000150.1:0-12543 GCA_030705205.1 Huiozyma sinensis
GCTATGTCCATAACTTGGTACACGAACTGCCGCTGGCTAACTCTCTCAAGTGGTTTGGGGAGTGCGTTTCGTCTGAGGCGTGTCTGGAGAGGGCTCAAGTACTGGTGAATCAATTTATGGCCCCCGAAGATATGTCGAAGATTATATTGGTTTGCCGCACAAGGGAACAGGTAGATATACTTACGGGAGCTCTAGTCGCACACGGTCCACTTTCCATTCATGATCAACTGAGCGATGCATACCAGGGTCACGCCATGCGAATGTTCACCGAGGATCCGTCAAAAAGGATACTCATCGGCACAAAGTGCGTGGCCGAGGGTATCGATGTGCAACAATTAAAGTTTGTTGTTCTCGTAGATTATCTCCCCCAAATTGACGAATTTGTCCAAGTGGCCGGGAGGATACGAGGAGAAGGATTGTGTGCGGTCCTTTGGTCATGCTCTAGTAGTGGTGGTACTCCTGGGGTCGTAATCCCTGGATGCTTAACTCCACAGTTGAACGATTTATACGGGCTAAGCCAAAAAGGGCATGTGGGCTGCTGTGGGAACTACAACGCGACGAACCTCCACTCAGTTGAATTTGTTGAGCGGGTGTTTCCAAAGATGGTGGAGTTTCCCAAATTAGATAAGAACCAGTGGGAAGCGTTTGATGCAGAACAGTTGCCGAGGACATTATCTGCAGGAAAATCGCCGCTAACTTCAGGATCGAGTAGCGACACAAGTTCACATTCCGGCTACTCCTCCGAAAGCTCGAGGGCCCACCCAACCACACTTTATACCGTCCCGCCGGTTGCAACCCCCGCCCAGCATACGGATGCCCAGCGCATACCCAGCAGTCCACCTGGAACGCCTTCACCAAGCGAACCGCCAGTGAAGCGAGCGAAGGTAAGACATGTCTCTGGCGGTTCAGCAACTACGTCAGCCAGTCTTAGCAAGACAGGCAGTGCTTTGTCGGTTAACAGCAGCGATGATTCCTCTTAAAATGCGCTGGGCGTGCTCCCGTATCTTCAAGGTCGTAACCGTTCTGTTGAGAAAGCTGGCGTTCATTTTTCTACTCAACACTCCGTTGATCGTAGTGGGATCCCTCTTTTGATAAGAGGGGCAAGATCTCCAGGTAGTGTTACTCCCGCAAGACCTACTTCGAGGAAGAACCCACGTGTGTCACCACTTTTGAGGACCAAACGTGTTCCAACCACTGTTCCCACCCGCAACACTTCCCAAGATGAGACCATGTTGGGTGCTGGAAACTCGCACGTTAGTTAAATCGTTTCAAGTTCGTGACGTTGCTGCATATCCATTAGATTAGGAATCAAGAATGGGCATTATTCACAGGATAAATTTCCTTTTATCATTTCCGAGGTGTCAGTGGGGATATGAACATGGTTTTCTGCCTGGTGTAACTTTGTTACCATGTCTCTGCTTGTGCTGTTACAGCGGGATAACTAAGGTGGACTTGAACCACGGGAGCTGAATTGACTACCAGTTATCATTCTACTGGGGGTGAATTTGGTTCTTTGTGTAAAATTCTTATACAGTATTGCACTTCGATGGGAATTTTGGAGTGACGGTGCAGAGTTGTTATTACTTGGTTCCTCGCGTTACGAGTCGACATACTGTAGATAACTTGATACCACACCCTATGGATATGCAATCTTCTACAGCCCTATGAAAGGTTACTATCAAGGGGAGGTGACCATTCGTTTGATGGCCAAAGGTAGAAAACAGAAACACCCTGGTCCAACAATAGTACTACTCCAGTACTTCTTGATTCGATCAACCAGAATCTTCTCTGTGCTGTCGAAGATCTCTCAGATTAAGCGATGCATCAAAGCAAAGAATACAGTATATAGTTGCAACGTGATATCTATGTAGTGCAAGAGGGAGTTTTCGTTTCTTAGCCATTGGCTAATAACTCATCGCTACCGATCAAATCCGTAATAGTTCGAGCTGGTAATCATGACTACGACTCCATGATCACTAGGATACCAATGACAGAGTATATCCCACACTGGCACCTAAAAACTGCGTGTTTGACTTGTAGCAGAGTCCTGTTCTAGAGGGAAGCACAATCACAATTTCCAAAACCAAAGACTACATTCCGATGGTTGGAGGTTGTTGCAATTGTCTAGAGAAAGTATTGTTTTATTTAAGCATGAATGGTAATTGGTTGGTCTCGCATATGTCTCGTTGCCACAACTGCTCACCTTAGATTCTCTGGACTAGGAGATTAAGATTTAAAAGTTTAGAGTTAAACGATACAGAACCAATCCCTGTTTTCCGGCACTGTACTGTTCAAGTAACATTGTACCATGGTCTCAACGACCCTTTCAAGAATCATCCATACCGTCTGGATCTACGGAACAGAGAAGGGGTCTTACCAGTGCAGGGTTTCGCCACAATATGTTCCATTCCTGAAAGAGTTTGCCACGCGACCAAATCCCCGTTTTCCACTTCCAGGGTTCTTAGAGACCTGGTCCCATGTTTTGTCAAATAGTGCGACAATCCAGACCTTAGGAGTGATTGAACAATGCACACCGGGGAGATAAAGCGTTAGATGGGGGAGAGATCCAATAGCTGGTTATTCAGGATGGCCGATGTTGTTGTAGAATGGTCCCTTAGAGAAATAGAACTAAGCGGGAACCTTCAAAAAGTTTAGCATTCGAGGCGGTTCCCGGGCAACTCCTGCCATCTGCTGGCGATATGCTGCTGGTTATTTCTCTGTTTGCATCTGTTGTACCTTCGGAGGTCCTGCGCCGTTTTCACTGGGAGGAAATAAAAAATGCCGTGTATTTCCAGAACGGGAATGTATTTCCCTTTTGGGACAGAGAACCGGAAGAAAACACGCGAAATGCGAGTATGCGAATTCTGTCCAGTTCGCTGTATTTTCCTACAGGGAAAAGACGTGGGGGTTGCAGGTCACGGAGAACGTAACAAATCGTATGATTCCACGGGATGAGGTAGTCCAAATGGGGGGTGGCATACCCTTTCCCAGTTCTTATATATACAGGGAAATACGACACATCTTACTCTCCGTCGCGTGTTGAAATACCAACGAACCATACCCCCAAGATGCTCTGCGACTTCAGAATAGTGCTACTGGCGATTGCCTCCCTGTTGCACGCAGTTCTCGCGCAGACAGTAACCGATGGGCTGGTTGTGACTGATAACGTTACATTGAGTGGAGATCGTGTGTTCAGTGGTAACGTGACAGTGGAGAAAGGCGCTAGTTTAACGCTGACGGGCGGATGCTATTCGTTCAAGGATGGCTTGAACGTCTACGGTAACTTGGTTGTTGAGTCACCAGGTAAGTGCTCTTATGGCTTATTTGATTATGACTCGTCTTTCATCATTACTGGTACAGTCGAAATATATACTTACAGCACTCTAATAATGTATTTCAAAACATTCTTTAACTCTGGGCATCTACACCTAGGGTATTCCAACGGCGACGTTCCCGGGTACTATTTCCATCCTGAGGAAAGTTTTATGAACAAGGGAACAATAACTTTTGAACAACTCAACAATAGCAGAAAGGGGTTTATTACTTTTTTCTCCCCAACCGGTATTCCAATAGTTAACGACGGGCTCATAACTGTGAAGAGTCAAATACCAATATTCAATTCAACGATGGTGAATGCGGACGATGGGGTCACGATATTTATGCCATCACCGCTGCAAGGAACTGGAACACTAGATTTATTCAATGCATATTTTGTTCTAAATGCTGGACAGTATGCGAACACCCAGAATATCATTTTGAAAAATTCGACTCTACGGGTATGGTCTGACGGTCTGGGTTCCACTGTTTCCGTACATGGATTAAGCAGTTCAATGATTATTCCTGATGCCACGTACAGTTCAGATGTAAGCCCAACTGTGCAATCTGGAACTGTGATTATCAGAACAGAGTCTAAAACCTATAATATAGTGGATCTGGATAATTTAGTGACGCCATGCGATTTAGCACAAGCAGATGTCACTGTCATCCAGGACACTTATACATCGAACTACCCTGCAATATGGTTCAAGGGTTCCTTCGTTCCTGTCCCAGAACCCATAACCACGACAGAAGTGCTGGGTGGTACCCTGGCAGTAGAATACGTCACATCCTACTCGAGAATTGCGGAGAACGGAACTTGTGGCTTTGGGAGTACTGTGTACTCGACGACATTTTCTACTTCTATTAGTGCTAGAACATCAAGTCACCACTCCTCCAGTGTGAGTTCGTCTGTGTCCCATTCATCCCACACTTCGGTAGTAAGCAGCAGTGTTGCATCCTCGAGACTCCACTCGTCCAGTGGGAGTGAATCAACTATTCATTCGTCACACCACTCTGCTGCAAGCAGTTCTAGTGCTAGCCCTTCAGTATCGGGTTCTTCTCGTAGTTCCATTGGTGGTGAGTCTGTTGGATCGTCTATCTATCGGTCGTCGGTATCAGCCATGGGCAGATCGTCCGTTCCTTCGTCCATTCCTTCGTCCGTTCCTTCGTCCATTCCTTCGTCCGTTCCTTCGTCCATTCCTTCGTCCATTCCTTCGTCCGTTCCTTCGTCCGTTCCTTCGTCCATTCCTTCGTCTGTTCCTCCATCTGCTCCCTCTTCCATGTCTCAGCGATCTTCAGTTGGATCATCTAAAATAGTGACCCACTCAGGTAGTGCCTCCGCCTTACCCAGTTCCATTGAGTCCGGACGCAGATCGATCAACTCAGGGTACAGTAACAGCACTGTTTCTGTAACCCCATCAGCTGAAAAGACCAATTCTGCGAAGGAGACGCAAACTGAACACCCCACTGACAAATCAAGAACAGGAACAGAGGTGCCCAGGTCGACAACAAAGGCAGGGAACCCATCCGACAAATCTAGAACCGACAGTCTGTTCTTGTCGACAACGGAAGCAGAAAACCCAACCGAAAGATCGCAAACAGACGCACTGTTCAAGACGGCTACGGAAACTACCCTCGAGTACGCTAAAGTGACATCCACTGTTGTCGTGTGTGACTACACTACCAGCGATACCAATGGTGAGATTGTTGCTACACGCACAACGTTCCCTGTCGGTTCCACCCCAGCGAACATTAAGGGTGAGCTGCACACGACTACCATTGTTTCTACATGCACTGAGGGCTGTGAAACCCAGGAGACAAAGCCGGTAAGCATTCCAGCCTATAGCAGTCAACATTTTGATGGTGGTGCCAATGCTGCGGAACAGCCGGCCCATCCACACGGAAGTGGGAATAGGGAAACCGGCGGTAAGCCAGTGACGAACACGCCTGCTCCCAGAACCACACCTGCAATAACGACTACGCGGGGGTCAAACGGTGTTTCTCCAACACCCAAGGTTGTGTCTGCAGGTTCGGGTGTCTCAGCTAAGTCTGCTACCACGGCGGGTGTTTCGGTCTACGGTGGAAGTGGGTCTGTTTTCAGGCCTAGTCTATCTTGGACTGCCGTGTTTGCAGTTCTATTACTGGGTATTGTGTGAACAGAGCATGCCACTTATCGCTGCATCTGTTGTTGCTATCGGGGCATATGTAAAGTTTTAAACAATCGTGTAACTGTTTGATATTCCTATTTACGCCGTATATGTTAGTTATACCAATTATATCAGTTGTATTTGCTTATCGACGTCTCGTTAGTTCGTGGGTCCCCGGATTCAAAGACAATCTTGAAAGATGTCGGTGCAGATACCTTGGGGCTAATATACGCTCCGGATAATATGGCCATCCGCAGGTCTCGAGTGAGTGTTCCTGCATGTCAGAAATATAATAGTTCACAATATTGTATTTCATGGGATAACAGAGTATGGGTCCATTTTCAATGGGTGTTCCACAACTCATCCATACAGGCTTATTTTAGTACTGTCTCCCATCCCGAAAAAAGTCTATCGTGTGTCCAAATTATCCATTTCCTCTTCAGTGTGTTTGAGATTAGGACTGACGGTTTGCCTAATAATACGACGCACCAGGACTTGGGAATAATGAAACTAGGCACACTGGAGAAATAAAAAAATTCAATACGGGGGAGTCAGAACAGCTGGTTAAGTTTTTGTCCAGACCAGCATTTCAGGTGTACATGTAGAATGTTCGGTATATCTCGAAGGTAATTTCGCCTTGAGTTCCCCCCAAACAAATAGATCTGGGTAAGAACCTCCAAAAAGTTCAGCTAACTAAACAGTTCCGCATTCGAGGCAGTTCCCGCGCACCTCCTGCCATCTGCTGGCGATATGCTGCTGGTTATTTCTCTGTTTGCATCTGTTGTACCTTCGGAGGTCCTGCGCTGTTTCACTGGGAGGAAACCCAAAAATGTCGTATATTTCCAAAACGGGATCATGTTTCCAATTTGGGACAGAGATGAGGAAGAAAACACGCGAATGCGGGTATGCCAATTCTCTGTGCAGTTCTGTATTTCCTACAAATGTGGGGTTGCTGGTCCCAGAGAGCATAGCAAGCCGTATGATCGAATGGGATGAGGTAATCCGGGTGGGGTGGTATATTCTCTACCAATTCTTATATAAACAGAGAATAGTACGAATGGCTATATACCTCATGTCGTAAAACCAACGGTCCATACCTCCAAGATGCTCGGGAGCTTCAGAATAGTGCTACTGGCGATTGCCTTTCTGTTGCACGCAGTGCTCGCGCAGACAGTACATGATGTGATGGTGGTAACTGATAACATTACGTTAAGCGGAGATCATATGTTCGACGGTAACGTCACTATTGAGAAGGGCGGTAGTTTGACGCTGACGGGCGGATGCTATATGTTCAATGATGACTTGAACGTCTACGGTACTCTGGTTGTTAACTCGAGCTCTTGCCCCAGTTGGTTATTTGGTGTTTATGAGTCGTCAGTCAACATTACTGGTACAGCAGAGCTCTATGTTTCGGATTATGTAGGTTTTGCCCCCAAAACTTTTCTTAACTCTGGGGATCTATACCTAAGAAATTACAAGGGAATTGAAAGGACTACAGGATTCAATTTCAATCCTGCACAAAGTTTTACTAACAAGGGCGCAATATATGTTGAAAACCGTGGTAACTTCTCAGTAATGATATTTCAAATAACTAGCTCAACCGGCTTCCCAGTTGTGAACGACGGGCTCATAAGTGTGAATGGCCCATTACCAATATTTAATTCGACAACAGTGAATACTGATGATCAACCAATGTTCATGGTCCAAGGGGAGTTGCAAGGATCTGGAACAATAGATATAATGAACGGGCTGTTAGGCATGTATTCTTCATATCCGGAAAGTCAGAACGTCATCTTGAAAGACGCGTTATTATTAGCATATCCTTCTGGAAATTTCAGTGCTTCCGTGCATGGACTAAGCAGTTCCATGATAATTTTTGGTGACCCATCAGTTTACGATTTCAACGCCACTGTACAAGATGGAAAAGTTCTTGCGGAGTTCCAGGGCTCAACCCTTACGATAACGGATCTGGATAATTTGGTTACACTGTGCGACTTAACACAAGAAGAAATCAATTTCATTCTGGAGGGTTCTACAGATAAATACCTTGCATTAATGTTCAAAGGCCCCTTCTCTCCCGTTCCAGAACCAAAAACGACTACAGAAATACTAGGAGGTACCCTGGCAGTAGAACACATCACATCCTACTCAAGAAATGTGGTGAATGGGACTTGTGGGTTTGGGAGTACTGTGTACTCAACGACATTTTCTACTTCTATCAGTGCGAATCCGTCAAGCCACCGCTCCTCCAGTGTGAGTTCGTCTGTATCCCATTCATCCCGCACGTCGGTAGTAACCAGCAGCAGTGTTGCTTCGTCGAGACACCACTCATCCAGTGGGAGTGCGTCCACTACTCCTTCCTCACACCACTCTGCTGCAAGCAGTTCTAGTGCTTATTCTGCAGTTTCCGGTTCTTCTCGGGTCTCATTAAGCAGTGGCTCGGCTTTGTCCTCTGTCCATTGGTCCTCGGGTTCCCTTTTGTCGTCGGTATCTGACCCGAGTAGATCTTTGACCAATCCTTCAGCTGCTCCCTCTTCTATGTCCCAGCGTTCTTCAGTTGGCTTGTCTAATATAGCGACTCAGTCAGGTAGTGTCTCCGCCTTACCCAGTTCCACCGAGTCGGGCCGCAGATCGATCAACTCGGGGTATATTAACAGCACTGTTTCGGCGACATCGTCAGCGAAAAGAACCATTTCTACAGCGGAGACCCAAACTGAATACCCAGCTGAGAAATCAAGAACGGGAACAGCGGTGTCCAAGTTGGCAACGGTAATTGAACACCCCACGGACAAATCTAGGACAGGCGGCTTGGTCATGTCAACATCGGGAACGGAAAAACCAACTGAAAGATCTCAAACAGACATGCCACTTAAGGCGACCACGGAAACCACCCTCGAGTACACCAAAGTGACATCCACTGTTGTCGTGTGCGACTACACTACCAACAAGGCTAACGGCGAACTCGTGGCCACACGCACAACATTCCCTGTCGGTTCTACCCCAGCGAACATTAAGGGTGAGCTGCATACCACTACCATTGTTTCTACATGTACTGAGGGCTGTGGAACCCTGGAGACAGAGGCGGCAAGCAATCCAGCCTATAATAGTCAACATTTGGGTGGTGGTGCCAACGCTGCGGGACAGTCTGCTCGTCCAAATGGAAGTGGGAATGCAGAAATCGCAGAAACAAACGAACAGCAAGGAACGGGTATTTCTGACATCGCAACGGCAACTACTATAGGGTCAAATGGTCTGCCGACAACCCTACAAGTCATGTCTGTTGGACCCAGCGCCACACCCAAGATTGCTACTACGGCGGGAGTTTTGGTCTATAGTGGCAGTGGAACTGTTTTCAGGTCTAGTCTTTCCTGGACTGCTGTGTTTGCGGTTCTTTTATTGGGCACCATGTGAACAAAATATGATACCTCCAGTATTACCTATCGGTCACTGATGTGATATGTGTAACATTCTAATGAATTTTTTGTAACTTGTTAATTCTTTGCTTCCAAGTCTAACGATAGAAATAGCTGAACCTGAGCTTACTTGAAAAGGGAAGAACACCAACGTCACTAGGGTGATTTCCTACTACTTCTTTTATTCACAGTCGTTCTTCTCTGCGGCCGGTTGATACATAATTGTACCTTCAGACAGAGTTCTAGAAATTAGAAAGGTTCCTTGACCAGAACCATGTTTATGTGGTCAATAGACAGATTCCCTCATAGTATTCAGCATGGGGGACATTAAACAGAGATTGAGAATGTATGGATGTGACCGGCTGTAATATTTTATAGTCCAGTAGTATATGATCGTAGAGTTATGGTATGGTTTTTCTGTATGTAAATAAAAAATTGATCAAGGAAGAACAATGTGTCACTAAGATACCAAATTAATCGACTGTATTATTGCGATACTATAATTTTCAGACACACATACGGGAATTCTTTGCCTTGGAAACGTTGCCTTACACAGAACCGTTTCAGATTAGCAGGGGCCAGCAGCATGTGGTCACTGAAGTTTGCCTCGGTGCGTAGCAGCTCATCGCAGTACAGGCTCTCTTGGGATCCCGCAAGACAGTTTTATTCCACATTCTGTTGATTGCAATAAAAGAAGGAAACCTGGTCCCAAAGATAGTGCCTTTTGTATTCGTGCTGTACCTGTCAGCCATGACAAACATGATTGAGCGGTTGAAGACGAAGGGTTTGCTGACAGTTGGGTTTGCGGATGGGCTGAACAAGATCGCACCATGCACAAGGGCTTGACCCGTCAAAAAGGTTACTCATTGCCACAACGTGCGTGGTCGAGGGAATCGATGTACAGAACTTACAGCTTGTTGTTCTCGTAGATTATCTTCCCTCGATCGACAAGTTTGTCCAGACTGCCGGAAGGATACGAGAAAAAGGATTGTGCGTTGTAGTCAGGTCCTTTTTTTTCCGTGGTCATGGCATCTCCGGAGCTCTAATACCGGGGTGTGTAACCCCATAGCTGAACCATTTTTACGGTCTGAGCCAAAAAAAAAGGTCACATAGGCTGTTGTGGAAACTAAGACGAGGCTAACATCCGTTCTATCCAATTATTCGAGCAGGTGTTCACATAAATGGTGGAATTTCCTATACTAAACAAGAGCCAGTGGGAGGCGTTTCATGACGAGCGGATACCGAGAGCATTATGTACGGGAAAAACACTGCTAGCTTTAAAATTAAACACTGACACAGACTCACCTACAAGCGACTCCTCCAAAAATTCCCTGTTTTGCTCAGGCACATTGTCCACCATCCTGCCGATTTCTAACCCCGCCCAACATACTGATGTCAAGCAAATGCTCAGTATCCCCATTTATACGTGAAGAGCAAATACAGGACATGTCTCTATTGGTTCAGCAACGACATTAACCTGTCTTGGCAAAACGAGCAGTGTATCATCGGTTCACTACAGCCATGAATCTGCTGGAAATACGCCAGGAACGAAATACACCAGGAATATTCCAGTATCTTCAATTCCATGACACCTCTGTTGGTAAAGGTAACGTTTCTATTTCTACTCGATGCCCAGTGGAAAGTACTGGGATCCCTCTTTTAACAGGAGGGGTAAGATCTCCAAGTGGTACTAACTCCGCAAGAGCTTCCCAGAGGAGGAAACGGCGTGTGTTGCCACTCTTGGTAAACAAGCGTATTCTAGATAATGTTCCCAACCCTCATACCGCACACGATTAGACCGTGATGGGCAGGGGGGACGCAGATATTTGCTGACTCCTTTGAAGTTTCCAATGTTCTTGTCGCTCTGTGTATATTTTTTTATCTTGGAAACGAAGGAGAGGTACGATGTGAGTGGGAACTTCCCGTTTATCATCTTCTGGGAATCAATGGGAGTTTGCACATGGTTTTGTACTTCATGTAGCCTAATTAATGTGTATTGGCTTGTACTGTCACAATGAGAAGGACCGAGGTCAGGCATGGGTTGCAGGAGCTAAATGGACTGGCGGCCATCATGGTGATAGGGCTTTGAGCTGTTTGCATTATGTGGTATTCTTATTCTGTATTGCTGTTCGATAGGAGTGATAGAGGGATGATACTGTATCACCGGTTCCTAGTTCAGTGGATCGTGTCATTGTGTTTCCTGGTGCCAAGACTCGAGACTAGATGTTGAAGTTATTTTGGTACCACCGATGGATATTTGGCGTGAAAAGTAATATTGACAAGAAAATAATTGTGAGGATGCTACCTCCCAACTACTGTTCCAACGATAATAACAAACCATGCTCTTTTTGCCGATATTCCCTGTATTTTTTTGCAACAGACTGGCGTACACTGGGGGAGCCTCATTTACCACCTATTCTTTCTTTTACGCTGATATAGTGCCTTTCGAATCCATCAATGGGAACCCTTCTCCGTATAAACTGTGTTATCGATGTGACTCCGGGTTAAACTGAATCCGTTATAATAACCTCATTATGGATGCAGGATTTGCCCAAGACGCTGGGCTTAAGACGACCAAAACAGTAAAAGTACATGTAGAATAGCACTGCAGACGACCTGTCCGCACTTTGACAGTTTTTCATACTATCCCATATTATTTGGTAGAAATGGTGGAATCGGAAACGATGACAGGTGCTGCTTGTGTCATATGTTGATACTAGATAGATTCAGTTCGGCAGCAAGGATAGTACTATTAATGTTGAGGGAGCATTGGCACTGTTTATTACAACATATATATGACGTTGTTTGATTTTAGGAGAGGCACACAGTATGAGAATGCCGCGTGATGTCAAGGGTCTTTAAGTACCATCAAAACCATTCATTGTTAACGTATCTACGTCCCTGACAGAGTCGATCTGATGTTGAGCGTAAGACCAACACACTGAGTCGCAGATCCCTAGGGGACATATAGAGGTAGTCAATGTTACATTATGTCATTGGTAGACACATCCCTGGTTGTGTCTTTCGAAGAGTGGTCACTTGATAATGTAGTTCCATTAATGAGAATGAACTAGGTCACTTTACGTCAATTAGAAAATCCAATATAACTTAATCATGCTTTGGGTACTCAATTAGCTCTATGGGGATTTTCTGAAGTGTGTGTCTCTTCCATGATAACTGAAATATGAAACAGTTTATTTATTTTATGGCACTTTTTGAGAGTACTTATCCTCTGAACTTAAAGAGAGAATATTCTCAGTTACCCTGAGTACAGTTGTTTTTGTCGAAAGAATGTACCTTCAGCTTGTAGCGAGATCCCTCTATCCTATGATTAGGAGGGAAGCACAAGTGCAGTTTCGAGAATAAAAGCACATTCCAATGACTGCTCTTTTTTGCAATTCCCACCAAGCGGACCAAAAGTTTCTGTTAATAATGAGTTGGTCAATTGGAGGGTTCCATGTACAGTGAGCTGATACAACGATCCATCCTGATGGCCCCACCATAGGATTTTCTCGAATACAGGATCGCGAGCTAACCGTTGATAGGGAAACCTCCTATCAAAAGTATTCAGCAACTTTGTTATCCAGCATAGTAATGCATCTTCTCGATATTCAATCGAGCGCACTGTTAAGCGAATGCTCAAACGAGGAAAGAAGGGAAGCACA
>JANIWX010000151.1:0-12492 GCA_030705205.1 Huiozyma sinensis
AGATTAGCACGTCGAAGGTTGCTACACCTTTCGAATGAGTTTACCGTGGCTGTACGCCTCGAGATAAAGATTAGTACATCGAAGGTTGCTACACCTGTCGAATTAGTTTACCGTGGCTGTACGCCTCGAGATAAAGATTAGTACGTCGAAGGTTGCTACACCTTTCGAATGAGTTTACCGTGGCTGTACGCCTCGAGATAAAGATTAGTACATCGAAGGTTGCTACACCTGTCGAATTAGTTTACCGTGGCTGTACGCCTCGAGATAAAGATTAGTACGTCGAAGGTTGCTACACCTTTCGAATGAGTTTACCGTGGCTGTGCGCCTCGAGATAAAGATAAGCACGTCGAAGATCCCCGGATCTTCGAATCAAGAGTTACCGTGGTGGTGCACCTCGAGATAAACAAAAGCACACCGAAGGCGATTGCGCCTAGATTAGATTAGATTAGATTAGATTAGTTAGATTATCCGAGTGAGACAATGGAGTATGAAGGGAAACCCAGAAGATAAGAACACCAGAACAATACGAAAGTGAAAGCGAGGAGATCAGGAAAGAAAACATACTATGAGATATCCAGAAAGAAAAAGTATAAAAGGACAAGACTTTTTCAGATTGCAAAATTTATTTGAGAAAAGAAGATTTAGATTTAGACTTGGATTTAGAACGAGGAAAAGTAGACTTAATATATAAGACATTCATAGGTAAGAATACGATATCTTACAAAAAAATTGAAAAATGGTTTGTTAAGTTCGTGTGTATTTTGGGTTATACATATTTATAAAAACACAAAGGACGTCGTAAAGGTAAGAAATTTTGCGATATTATGAATACCATCGTAAGAAAGTTTACCATTAGTTATATCTGGACTGTTAAATTACAACGACGAGCTCCAAGAGAGACGTTGTGGCTCAGTTTACCACGAATAGAGTGGTTCCATCCACCGGCGAACACACGAGAAAAGTCATCATCCGCGCGTCCATATACGTCGAGATTGGGTAAAATAATTAAAACGTTATATGGAGGAGCCACCAGGGTTAATTCTGTAGGTTTGTTTCTTGATTTCACGGTTTCCTGTCTGATATTCCACCACAGAGCCTAAAATTCAAAACAAAAAAGGTAAGATGCTTCCTCCTTCTCGAAGTGGCCTTTGTTTCAACTTTGATGAATCTTGAGTTTCAGTCTTGGAATCAATAATAAAAAGTGAGAGAGTGCAAAGAGTATTAATACCACTTACTGTTGGGTTCATTCGTTCTAGATAAAAAAGGTTGAAAGTTCCCATATTAAACACCACCTGTTGAAGTTGGCTTGGTATCGAAAACTGATTGTCTTTGTGTCTATGCGGGTGTCAAATTAGTCCTCCTACACTACAGATAGCTAACTTTGAATAATCAGCTCTTTTTGTTTTTATGCTTTTCTCAATTCTGAAAACACAAGACATAATATTTCCTGAATTATTTGATAATAAGGTAAAATCGCAAAGTGGTTTCAATCGTGATTTATGTTATATATTCTCATCAGGACAAATCATATCCCCCCCCTCTTAAATTGCTTGATAATCTCAAAGAATCTCACCCAATAATTATTTCGACTTGTATTTATTCATATATTCATTTTATATATCTGTAAGGACAATACTGAGTATATAGGAACCTAACACTCACCGCAGGTTATGTATTTCCCGTATAAACTTCATATCAGGGTTATAATTATTAACTGTATTTGAAAATGTAACGCGTCATGAGTTTATTTTCAAGGAGAACTCCACAATTTATCCTCACAGATATCTCAGAAACTTCTCAAAAATAATTTGATCACGGTTTATCTACCATAATCCATATTTGGGGCAATGCTCTTTCAGATGGACTAATGTCCAACGTTGTCCTACAATTACGTGAAATTTTACGTCCTTCAATGTCTTTTTGGTAGAGAAACGAAAAGTTTTCAAAGGATTCCTTTTCATACCCAGTTCCACTAACAGAGAGTTGTTTACATATGCTTCGATGCACCAACACCAACCATAGTACTGTCACGAAAAACAGGTGATTTTTGACCCTTCTCAAATGTTGCTCATGCGGCACTTGCAATAACTTCTCACCCTCGTTCCACATTAACCCCATAGTCTATACTGCAATATAACCAAGCAAATAAATGAGGTTTTGTCTACTTAATTATGTTTGGTACATAGTTTTGGTCCACACTGCTGAGGGCCTGAGACCTCTTGGAAATGGTGATCGCCCACTCCTAACAAAAAAAGACTGTCATCAACCGTCAGGAAGTTCTCATATGCACAGGAATTTGTAACACTACAGTTTCAACACAAACTCTTTAATAAACCAGTCATGAAATCTAATGTCATCTGCTAGTTCCGGATGGAAGGAGGTAACAAGCACGTTTTTGCCCTGTCTTGCTGCCACTATCAGACCATCCATCGAAGTGTGGCCCGTTTCCCCCCCGTCAAGTTTGTACAGGACCTCCACGTTTTCTGGGTCTAGGATCTTTTCTATAATGGGGGCTCTGATGAACGTTGTCGGGAAATCGGGACAGTTTGGTATAAACGACGAGAAGTCGCATTCCTGTGTGAAGGATTGTGCCTGTCTCCCGAAGGCATTCCGTCTCACTCTGCCCTTGAACAGCTGTAAAGTCTTTACGAGTTTCTCTTGCGTAGACAGTTCCTCTGCCAAAAAAATCAACCCTGCACAGGTACCCCAGATCGCTTTACTCGGGTCTCTGACAAACCTGTACAGATCGTCAAATAGCCCGTTACTTTGAGCAATCAACGACATGGACGTGGACTCACCACCGGGGATCACAAGCGCATCGCACCTCCACAACTGCGCACTCTCCTTAACAGTCACAATCTCCAATGCAGGGCCGTAGCATTTGCCCGCATCGTTCGCAATACACTGTTCAAGATGGCGCACGTGCTCTATAAACGCACCTTGCAACGCAAGAACACCAATAACGCAGCGGGCCATAACGTCTTCAGCAATCTGCCCTGCAAGCACGCCGAACACAGCGAGCCACCACGACTCTAAGCCCGTCCGAGCAAGCTCAAACGCAGAGGCCTCGTCGTTATATAATCACAGTGCTAATAGAGGCAAAGAGGAAAACCCACCCAGCCGCACGCGAACGCGGCGAGTCGCTTGCGGTTTCCCTTTTCGGTCACCGATATCCGAATGCGGACCGCTGACTCATTACGGTAATTCGAGGGCAGGGCCTCTTCGGCTGGTTGCTATTGTCTGGTTTTTTCCACTGAGTATATAAGCATGTGCTGAACAGTTTCAATGGCCAGGTGCAAAACCAGGTTCGACACCCTTCAGAGTTCAATCCTTGTACTGTATATCTGCAACAGAAGCGTATTAGCACGTTACAGTTTGATATTCCACTAGCTGTCCCGTCTCCCCTATTATATTCCCCCATAGAAATGTCCGAGTTCAAAGTTAAGGCTGGTTTGGCCCAGATGTTGAAGGGCGGTGTCATCATGGACGTGGTCACCCCTGAACAGGCTATCCTTGCTGAAAAGGCTGGGGCCTGTGCCGTCATGGCTTTGGAGAGGATCCCTGCGGATATGCGCAAGTCGGGCCAAGTGTGCCGGATGTCTGACCCTCACATGATCAAAGAAATCATGGCTGCTGTTTCGATCCCAGTGATGGCCAAAGTTCGTATTGGCCATTTTGTCGAGGCCCAGATCTTGCAAGAGTTGCAAGTGGACTACATCGACGAGAGCGAGGTGTTGACCCCAGCCAACTGGTCAGAACACATCGCCAAGAACAGCTTCAGTGTCCCATTTGTGTGCGGTGCCAAGGATCTTGGTGAAGCCCTGAGAAGAATCAACGAGGGTGCCGCAATGATCCGTACGAAGGGGGAAGCCGGTACAGGGGACGTCTCCGAGGCAGTTAAGCACATCTCGAAGATCAACCACCAAATTAAGGAACTGAAGAGCACTTTGAAATCCGACGAAGATTTCGAAATGGCTGCTAAGGAGCTACGTGTCCCAGTTGACTTGCTAAAGACTACTTTGCAATTGGGTAAGCTACCTGTGGTAAACTTTGCTGCCGGTGGGGTTGCCACTCCAGCGGATGCCGCCCTGCTGATGCAGTTGGGCTGCGAGGGGGTCTTTGTTGGTTCTGGTATTTTCAAGTCTTCTAACCCAGAGAAATTAGCGCGTTCCATTGTTCAAGCAACCACCCACTACGACAACCCAGCCAAGTTGCTAGAAGTTTCAAGCGACCTGGGTGACTTGATGGGCGGTGTTTCCATCGAGTCCATCAACCAGGGCGCTAACAACGGTACAAGACTGTCAGAGATCGGCTGGTAAATAGTTCAGAAGTATGTCTCTGTAAATTCGTGTATTTTTAGGAGTCAAATTTACAAAATTTGGAAACGGGAACTAACCAATATTCCCATTTTCACGATCTTAAACTCGTTACTCTTCACAATTATTCTTCAACACAATCAAAATGATTCAACGGAAACTTGCAGGGGGATGTGTGTAAACCAGGACCAATGGAAGTAACTTAACTGCATCGGTATCAGTATAACCACGTTTTACATTATCCCGGAAACCAACAGAAAAAACTAGATTGGTAACTGGTCCCACTGAGATCTAAGTTTCCTCTGAGGAATCACATGTGATTCAGTCGGGGGGTTCCAATATTATGGAGTAACTCATCGCGAGATGGTTGTGCTTACAACGATTGGTCTGTTTGTAGCCAGGGACAAAAATCGGTACTCTGCCAAGATTGATGCAATTAGAGATCTTAATAAAATATGTCGATACCTTTTTTTAGTAAAATATATATACAGTTCATTGTGGAAATATCGATTTAAACACTCGCCGGAGGTTATGTGATGTAATATTAAGTGTTAGATGTTGGAGTACCCTGATTCAATCGGTTAGATGCATGCTAAAAACAAATTTCCATTTCGAATCTGTTTATGTGGTTTTTAAATATATTCGCTTATTTGAATTAGCCATATAATGCTTGAATTAATGCGAGCACGGTCTCTTGAGACAACAGAAGCCTGTAGAATTTGTCTTCGGGAAACAATACCCACCTTGATGAGATGAGAACCAACTAGTGAACGTTTCTTTCACAAATTCTTGCCGCACTTTGGAATATAAAAAGGGCAGACCTTTTCGAGCTATATCAGGTTTATGGTAGCTTGTTCTCACCCAAAAAATACCAGCAACAACAATGTCCACAGACAAAATCACCTTTCTACTAAACTGGCAACCTGCCCCTTACCATATTGCCATTTTCTTGGCTTTGACCAAGGGTTACTTCAAAGAAGAAGGCCTAGATATGGCTATTTTGGAGCCCACCAATCCTTCCGATGTTACCGAATTAATTGGTTCCGGTAAGGTTGACATGGGTTTGAAAGCCATGATTCACACCTTGGCTGCTAAGGCTCGTGGGTACCCTGTTACCTCTGTTGCCTCGCTGTTGGATGAACCATTTACTGGTGTTTTGTACTTGGAGGGCAGCGGTATCACTGAGGACTTCCAATCCTTGAAGGGGAAGAAGATTGGGTACGTTGGCGAATTTGGTAAGATTCAAATCGATGAGTTGACCAAACACTATGGTATGAAACCAGATGAATACACTGCTGTCAGATGTGGTATGAATGTTGCCAAATACATCATCGAGGGCAAGATCGACGCCGGTATTGGTATTGAATGTATGCAACAGGTTGAGTTGGAAGAGTACTTGGTCCAACGTGGCAGACCAGCAACCGATGCCAAGATGCTGAGAATTGATAAGTTGGCTTGTTTGGGGTGTTGCTGCTTCTGCACCATCCTTTACATTTGCAACGATGCTTTCTTGAAGGCCAACCCAGAAAAGGTTAAGAAGTTCCTAAAGGCTATCAGAAAGGCCACCACTTTTATGTTGAACGACCCTGTTACTGCTTGGAAGGAGTACATCGACTTCAAACCTCAGTTGGACACTGACTTATCGTTCAAACAATACCAAAGATGTTACGCGTACTTCTCTGAATCATTGTACAATGTGCACCGTGATTGGAGGAAGGTTACTGGCTATGGGAAGAGATTGGAAATTTTGCCAACTGACTATGTTGCCAACTACACTAACGAATACTTGACTTGGCCAGAACCGGAAGAAGTTTCTGATCCTTTGGAAGCTCAAAGATTGATGGCTATCCACCAGGACAAGTGCAGAAAGGAAGGTACCTTCACAAGATTGACCCTACCAGCTTGATTGACTGATGTATGTACCATTGTGGATGTTACTATCTTCTTTTTATTTTCAGGGTCTGTATGGTATGTCAATGATGTTACTTCTTTATTACTTTTATATAGTCCCATTTATTTTCAAAAAAAAAAGAATCATGTCTTCTTCAAAAGTGATTATGCCTTCGCCTGTAAAAGCTGTGCTTCTTATATGGAGGAGAGAATGGAGGAACCGAAAGTGCTGGAAAACCGATCTTCTTCTTAATATGTGGATGAAAGATAGGATTGCTATATGATAGTCTCAATTTATCAATGGATGACTAACCCCTATGGGAATACGATACGGTCGTTACTTTGGCCATATTCGTGGCAAACAGAATACAGTACCCAATCGTATTCAAATGGAAGCCTGTCAAAACAAGTTAGGGCATGCGACGGGAAGTCTAAATCAGTTTTCAATGATATCCTGTTTTGGGCTGGTATAATTATATTTTTTTTGTTTGAAAAAACAACAAAACTTCACTGAATACCAGTGTCCATTAGAGTTGTGGTCGCTGAACAATTTCAAGTTAGAAGTCGACAACCAAACTTTCAGCAAAAGGAGAGTGGCTCCTTATACACGCGAGAGTCCGTAATGATGAAGACGCGAACCTTTCTAAGAGATAACCTAATGAACTGTTTTTCTAACAGCAATTAAAAAAACAAAAGACATTGAAGCACTTGCGAACGATGTGCTTAAAGCGATTTTTTTTCGAAATTGGAACGCTACAAGCTTAATGAATAAGTACTTTGATGATTAAGCCACTCACCGATTGAAGCTTCTTACCAGGAAAAAAGGACGCTTTCCCCAGGGAGTCAGAACACTGAATTTGTGATTCCGGTAGATACCAAAGATGTCATAGTACTTGCAGCATACTACAATTCACTCCATCAAGCGACAGTGTCAGAGGGAAAGTAATTACCCGTTCATTACAAAAAAACGCACAGCCTTGTTTGAAAAGCAAGCATTGAGAGGAGCAAGCCACAGAAATGCAGTGTTCCCTCTCCCACCTCATCTCTGAAGACTTTTATCGGACATGTGTTGAACTTTATCAGAATATTCTATTCGACGCGGAAAATTTTACTCCCCCACCCCCACAAACAAGCGACAACAACCGGAGAGTGTCCCCCCTCCCCCTTCTCTTCACTCTCCAGTTTCTTCATCAAACTCCGAGGGAGATTTATCAAGTATTACACATTCCCTACAGGTCGGCATATGCACGTGAAGGTCTACTACTCTATTACCTCAGAAACAAACAAAACAAACAGAAGATTCGGGACCCCAAGTCAGGAACCAACACTGTGCCAATTGCAGTGCCCCGCCACTCCCCCACATACGTAATCTTGCATATTATTTTATGTTTCCCATTTATCAGCCGTGCCGGACTCAAACAGCTCTTGACGTCCAAATACGCGGCACTCTGTGACTGAATGTACCTTGAGCCACACCCACCCAGACAGCTCTGTATACGGGAACCAGATGGCGGTCAGACCGCGGATATAGTTAGTGACAAAGTGGGCTGGAATGGCAGCGGGGGGTACGACCGCCGCCATTCATAACACCGCCGGTCTTAGTCATATGTTGCAGAATGCGGAGGCGGTGTGTGCCAGAACAAAAGAAGACACGGAGTTCGACCCATGCGAGACGGAAGCGGTAATAAGGTTTTAGGTCCCGGCGGACACGCTGTCAAAAATCCATTGTATTTCCTCGAGGCACACAAAAGCCGTGGGGCGGGGGAGCCGGGAGTAAAGCGCGGTGAGGAAGGGTAGAACGAGAAGAAAAAGAAAGGAAGTGAATACATCTTACTGTGGGCCGCTGCGGTCCCCTTCTCAGAGAAGAAAAAATAGTGAACTAATAGGGGCAACGGCCTTTCCATGCGGTTCTATGCACTAGCACGGAAATGAAAGGAAGGACATGTCCGCGGCTTCGTAATGCCAAATTGTATTTTATTTTGCAGAGTTTGGTTTGGGCCAGGGGCATTGTGGACTCCGTTCCTGCTTCAGGCTCCCCGGCCCGGAACGGGTGGCCCGAAGACGGGGGTTATTTGCTTCCGTGTTTGTTGGGAAGGTCGGACCTATAGCACCGGTGACGTCCCTTCTTCATGCAGCAGTGCGGAGAAGTCTGCTCCGCACATTGTGGAGTTATAAGCCCGCTTTTCCTTTAACAGCAGCAAACGAGAACAAAAGAAAAGAAAACCTTAGGTAAAATTTCCGCGGTAGATCTGCCGTATCCCTTTTGTGGGGCCCCAGAAAATGCCGTACGGGGCCGAAAAAACAAAAACAAAAGAAAGATGTCACTTTCTCGGGTGTTCCGCCGTTTAACACAAACAGGACAAATCCGCGGATTTGTCCCGCTGCGACCTCCGTCGCGCAGGACATTTTCTGCCGTTCTGCGCCCAAAACGGACGGGACAAATCGCTAACCCCGACGGACTTCCCCACCCCTTTCTCCACTGGGATCGTCATCTATTGTGTTCTGCGACCTCGAGCCTCTCTCTCTAGATTCTGCCAGCTGGTTTTGCATAACCCCGTTGTCCAAAGGACACAGCAGTGGAATGCACCGTAACGGAAGGGTGTTAGTTGTCTGTTCCGATGCAAGAAGCTGGAGAGGGAAAGGGGTATGTCCAGAGGGGATGTACAAACAAGTTGCGTTAAAGCTAGCCGCGGATTTCGCTTACTTTCGTCCATTGGATAATGTGTTACCTAATGCAATTCAACAAGATCCCTCCCACCCCCGCATTTATTTATTTTGTTGTTGTAGATGACAACAACGGTGAAGCATCGTCTTGTTCAACACAAGGGGGTGAGAAATGGGATATATAAGGAGGCCACCCCGCGCTGCAATGTTCAAGTTTCCGTTTACTTTTCCGTTACAGAACGCAGTAAAAAAGGAAAGGATCAAGTTCTCTACTTCAGTTCATATACGCAAAAGTCGACAAGACAAAAGGACTTCCTCATTTTCAAAGATATATAAACTCCAAAGAAAATGTCTGAAGAGGACGGTAACACTTCTACCATTTCGAACACCAACTCGGCTGTCTACGAGGACAAGAACAAGTACGAGGATGATGGCCTGACCAACTCTGGGTCTGATGCCATTGCCCCAGCTGAACTACCAAGACAACCAGCTTCTGCGTACGTCACCGTATGGATTCTATGTCTGATGATCGCTTTCGGCGGGTTTTTGTACGGTTGGGATACAGGTACCATTGGTGGGTTCATGAGATACTCTGATTTTTTGAGACGTTTCGGTCTAAGGCACAAGGATGGTTCTTACTACATGTCCAACGTTAGAACGGGGTTGATTGTTGCTTTCTTCAACATCGGTGCAGCTATTGGTGGTATTATGTGGTCGAAACTGGGTAACATTTACGGCCGTAAACTTTCTTTGGCTTTGGTCACTGTCGTGTACATTATCGGTCTGGTCATTCAGATCGCTTCCATCACGAAGTGGTACCAGTACTTCATTGGCAGGATTATCAGCGGTTGTGGTATCGGTGGTATTGGTGTTTACTCGTCGATGTTGATCGGGGAGACTGCTCCCAAACATGTCAGAGGTACTTTGGTTTCGTGTTACCAGTTGATGATCACTTTAGGTATCTTCCTTGGTAACTGTACCAATTACGGTACAAAGAACTACAGTAACTCCACCCAATGGAGAGTTCCGCTAGGTTTGAGTTTCGCGTGGGCTTTGTTCATGATATTCGGGTTGTCTTTTGTTCCTGAATCTCCACGTTTCTTGATTGAAGTTGGGAAGATGGAGGAAGCCAGAGTATCCCTTGGTAAATCCAACAAGTTATCCCCAGACGACCCGGGTGTTATTGCCGAGGCTGAATTGATGGCTGCTGCTATAGAGGGTGAACGTGCGGTTGGTAATGCGACCTGGTTGGAATTGTTTTCCCCTAAAGGTAAAATTCTGCACAGAGCTATTTTCGGTTTGATGATCCAATCTTTGGAACAATTAACCGGTATTAACTATTTTTTCTACTACGGTACCCAGATTTTTGCTGCTGTTGGTTTGAAGGACTCGTTCCAAACTGCTATTGTCATCGGTGTTATCAATTTTGCTGCAACTTTTGTTGGTATTTTCTTCATTGATAAATTTGGTCGTCGTGCCTGTTTGTTGTGGGGTGCATTAGGTATGATCGCTTGTTTGGTCGTGTACGCTGCTGTCGGTGTTAAGAGATTGTATCCAAACGGTAGAGACCAACCAAGTTCCAAGGGGGCTGGTGACTGTATGATCTGCTTCACCTGTTTCTATATCGTCTGCTTTGCTACGACATGGGCACCTGCTGGTTACGTCATTATCGCTGAAACTTTCCCATTGAGAATTAAGCCAAAGGCTATGGCTCTTGCCATGACTGCCAAGTGGATCTGGGCATTCTTGATTGCATTCTTCACTCCATTTATCAGTTCCGCCATCCACTTCTCTTACGGGTTTGTCTTCATGGGTTGTGTTTGCTTTGCTTGGTGTTACGTGTTCTTAATGGTCCCAGAAACTAAGGGCCTATCTCTAGAAGAAGTGAACGTGATGTGGGAAGAAGGTGTCCTACCGTGGAAGTCTACTAAGTGGGTGCCTCCATCCAGAAGAGGTGACGACTATGATGCTGAGGCCATGGCTCATGATGATGTTCCTGTCTACAAGAGAATGTTGGGGAGGAAATGATATGCTTGTGGCTGGATGAACGAATGATTTTACTTACCTTTTTACGTTTTTGCTGTCCTTGGGACAGCCCATATAATTTATATTCATGCTTGATGTACGAGATTATAATCGATTTCTTGGGAAATATTCTGTGGAGGAAGTTATGAGGATAAATTGTGATTCTCCCTATGAAATTAGTTGCTGTGAAATATTATAACCCTGACATTTAAAAAACACTTTTGAGACACGCGGATGATTAGGCGATAAATTCTTCTTCGTTATGTAGAGCATGTTTAAATACGTGTGCCCTCCTATGGGAATACCTGAGGTATTTGTGACGTAACCGTCCCGTATGACGGACACGACGAGTTCACCACCCCAGGCAAATAACTGGTGGTTGAACCAGCAGGGCCTCGTAAACCCGTCTCCACTGAAAATGCAGACAATACCCTTGACAGAAACCTACCTCAGTATTTTCCCAAGTCAAGGTATCCAATACCTCATCAACCATTGTAGAAAGACCTTCCCATATCAGCGGATCATCAAATCGATTAGATAGGTTGGACATCTCTGTACGAATCGATAACGATACTTTGCAGGTAATAGTCGGCCTCTTTCAAGTTGGCACCATGAACAGTAACTTCGGAATTCGCCCTTCTTATTTTGTTTACCATTCTTGCCGTCGTGGTAGTGGGAACGACAACAGTGCAGGGGACAGATAATAGTTTACAAGCAGTCGCTGCAGCATAACCTGCATTCCCTCCAGAACTAGCAAAAACGTGAGGGGGCTTCCCTCCCTCATCTAGGATCCTTTGGACATTTTGTTCGAGCAAATGACTCACGCCTCTTATCTTAAAACTACCACTTGGTTGCAAGTTCTCATACTTGAATAAAAAAGTGGGCTCGTTTCCGCCTGACAAGTTCTGGTGTAAAAGTGGTGTCTTGTTATAGATGGTAGGCATTACGGTTTCGATAGATGGGTACTTATTAATTATTTGTCAGGTTAATACGTATCCAATGTAGACTCCAACCCATATTTTTAGAACGGCCACGGTAGGTCTAATAAATATCGTAAGAAATCAAAATTTTTTTTGATTAGTCATATTGAAATGTGGCGTGTACCGTCTAACTACTTCCCTCTTTCTTCGGAATCGATGTGGCCCGTTGAAGAGGTTGATGAATCGAAATCGTTCACACTTTTATTATGATTGAGAGAAACTAATGTGTAACTGTTAACTTTAGAAACATCTGATTTTAGGTGATGGCCAGTTAAATAATGCAGCGGAATCGCCCATTTATTAGTCTGACTACCACAGCAAATCAGTGAGGAGGGAAAGTCAACGAGGTTAAGTGCAATTGCTCAGTTACACTCAGAATGCATTCTATACTGCAGTTGTTTTGGCTGCGATTACCTTCCACCGTTGTTCGTATCGATTATTGGACTACAGAAACCTCCAGGTAAAGGTTAACTGAGTGGATATTCTTTTGCCATTTAATATTTGGCGAGCAAGCATTGACAGCGATATTCTCTTTCAGCATGGATCCAAGCACAGCGTAACAGAATGCTACTCTTTCTCCGACCCGGCTTGCATACAGCCTGCAAAAGTATTACTCT
>JANIWX010000152.1:0-12301 GCA_030705205.1 Huiozyma sinensis
CACGCTGAAAGTATGATCTGATCGATACACCATAATGGTCAATTCAAAAACACTGGTTTCAATAGCCGCGTTACTCGTACTTTGCATAGTGACACTCCCCATTTTGGTGAGTAAAATACGGTACCCGCCAATACCAATACTGGGCTTTCAACCTTCAGATTTGCTCAATGTGCATTCCCTGGAGAGAGAGGGCTCGTACTACTTCAGTTACGCAACCCCGTTCGCAAGAGAGTACCAGTACAACAACAACAACAACAACAACAACAACGACGACGACGACGACGCAGCAGCAGTGCTCCCAAACAGGGGCATCTCGTATCACAATTTGAACGAACTGGCCGCATCGCCGGATGCAGAGCGTCACAATGAACATATCCTGGTACTTGTCCCCCTGATCAGTTTCAACGACAGGTTCTTCAACAACCTCTTCGCACTCACGTACCCTAAACAGCTGATCGATCTCGGGGTCATCGTCCCAGATTCTAAAAAAGCGACGAGGATCCTGCAGTCACTACAGGAAACTTTGGCAAAAGTGCAGGCAAACGACAGTACAAGGTACAACAAAATAACAGTCTTGAAGGATGACAACAAATGGGTCAACACTGACGACGCAGTTGCATACAGGAAACAACTCGCAGCGTTGAAAAACCAGATCCTGTTCTCTACACTCCCGCCGTACTGTAGCTGGGTTCTGTGGCTTGACTCACAGATCACTAGTACACCAACAACGCTGGTGCAAGACCTCGCGATACACGGGAAGCCAATCCTAACAACTCACATACTCAACAACAGCAATGGCTCACCAGACAACGAGACGCTCAACAACTGGGTTGCCAGCGACACATGGAGATCGCTCGCAAGCGGGATGCCGCACAGTAGGGTCGTCATCGAGGGCATGTCCCACGTGTACACGGACAGACCCCTCATGGGCCAATTCTACGACGCCACGGCCTCCGTGCTCACAGAAATGGAACTCGATAGCGTGAGTACAGCATGCACACTCGTGAAGGCGGAGGTGCACAGGGATGGCGCGATGTTCCCGAACTTTGCATTCCACCACCTCGTCGAAACGGAAGGTTTCACCCGGATGGCAAGACTACTCAAGCACCAAGCTTTCGGATTACCGAACTACGTGGTACACCGAGGATAAGGGGGTAGTGTCACTCCATCCTATAGCATCCATATTTTAAATGCATAGCAATTATACATAATGATATATATATGTAGTAACGATTCTAAATAGCACGTACGGTAGGGGGGGGGGAAGCAACAATCATAATCCCTGGAGATCAATCAACTTGTGGTAGTTCTCATCGTAAACGTCGGATGTGCCCAATTCTTTGACAGCCATATCTGGCGAATGCTTCGTCTTTTTAACTTTCTCTGTGACGCTCCGCAAATCCAAACCCAAGTATTTCGCCATGTATTGCCCTATCTCGGTATTCTCGTGGTTCCCTTGCAAATGATCCAGGATGTCGTACCATGCATTCTTCTCGTTCGCGTACGCGTAGATGTTGACGTCAACTGCGCTGTGCCCGTGTGTAGTCCACCCAATTTGAGCCCGGAACGAGATCATGTCGTTGATTTTGTACTGGATCGCCTCCGCGTCCTTTAAACCCGCGAGTTCCGCGACATCCTCCTCCGTGTAGTCAGTGATACCAAGGTCACGTTCCAGCACTTCGTGCCGCACGAAATCAAGCTTATCGTCAGCATGATAGTTTAAGATCTTTCTCTTGGCGTACTCCCCTGAGTGCGAAGAGTTGCCCAGCACTTCGGGTTTCCAAAGGTAATCAGGGTACTCCCTCGTCACCTGTCTGGCAGTGACCAGTCCACCGGTCTCGTGGTCAGACGTGGAGATCAAAATTGTCTCGACGTCAGAGTTATCCGCAAACTCCATCGCTGCGGAGAAAGCCTTATCGAACGCCAGCACCTCTCTCACCTGTGCAGATGGGTCATTTTGGTGGCCCGCATGATCGATTCTAGACCCTTCCACGAGAAGGAAGAACCCCTTGTCGGAATCCCTCGTCGCTTCACTCAGCGCAGTCAACGCGGTCACCGTTTGTTCCTCTAGAGATGGATACAGTTTTTCATCTCTGTCTAGATCAAATGGAATATCGTTATCGGCAAGCAATGCCAACAGGGGCAAAGACACGTTCTTCCCCAGTTGAAGCGCATCGAACTCTGCGCGGTGCGACACGTACTGCCAGCCCCTTTTTTGCACCTCCTTAATCAAGTTTCTCCCATCGGTTCTCGAACCGAACCCGGAGTCGCTCTTCGGGTAGAAGTGCGTCCTACCACCACCGATTATCAAATCGACAACAGGCCCAAGAGGATACTCTCCAATCTGATGCAACGCAATCAAATCTTCCTGTATTCTGTAGTCTGCGTGTGCACTGAATGAGGCCGGTGTCGCGTCCGTTATCCTCGTCGTCACGACCAGACCGGTCAACAACCCTTCTAGCTTCGCTGCCTCCAATATGGTCCCACATGGTGACTTAAACTGGTCAACGCCGATCGCACCGTTGTAGCTCTTTAAACCACACGAAAACGCGGTGGCACCGGCGGCAGAGTCCGTTACTAGTGAGTCCGAGGATCTCGTACGCGACGACCCAATCAGGTGTCTGTCCAGCTGTAACGTGTCGTTGATGGGCAGCCCATCTACGTACTGTCTGAACGACCGAGTCAACGACAAAGACGCGGGGCCCATTCCATCGGTAACAAAGAAAATCAGGTTCTTCTTATTGCTGCTGCTGCGGTGTGATTTACCTGGTCCATACGCACTTTGATCAATCCAGTGGATGAATAAAGTGAGCACGGCAATAACTATAAGCGAAGTCACCACCACGGCCTTCTTTTTACCGCGGCTGACAGTGGGGCCAGTTTGCTTCTTAACCCTGCTATTATGCAACAGAGTTGTATCTTCCCCAGTTGCCATTATTGAGGATTGCTATGTGTGCTGTGTGTTTGTGGTAGATGCCTGATATCTGGATAAGAGTATCAAGAAATCTAATACAGAATTCACCGGTTCCCAGTCAGAGAAAAAAAAGTACGTGACTTTTCCGAAGTACTAACCGTTTACTCCGAAATCCTCCAGAAACCTTCTTCTCTGTGTTATCACTAAGCAACCAACTGTGTGTACGCCTATGGAAGTGGTGTCTCGATCAAGTTTCCTTCACTATCTCTTTTGTTAAAGGGAAAAAAAAGAAGACTATCGGTTTTTTATTTGTAAATTTTTCTTGCATCTGCTAAAAATATGAGATAACAATTAGAAGTCTGCTTTGGGTTGTGTGTGAGGGTGGGACCCGCCCTCATCGAGCCGTTTGTTTCTCGCCTTGTACACTTTGGCTACCTGTTCCTCCGTTTCTCTTTCTTGACTGAGTTCTTCACGCAGGGCGTTGCACCGCTGGTCGATTACCTCATCGGTCAGGGATGCATCTGTTTCCTGCTGGTCTTCCAACTTGTCCCGCAACTCTGATACCTGCAACTCCACTTTCCTCTTGTTAAGATGCTTCGCCATACTCTCGTGTTTCACGGCAGCAAATTTTGCCGGTTCCGACTTGGAGGCACTTTTCAGCGCCGCTCTCCGCGCAGTATAGTTCTTCGCATTACTCCGGCCCGCGGCACGGCCAGCCAAAGATTTCTGTACGTGGCCCGAGGTCGAAGAACCCTTGGCCGACTTCAAACCTATCCCATTGTAAGACATACCGGATCAATACGCACAGGCACACCCACGTAATCCACCAAACCCACTCCCCAAACTGGACTGGACCCGTCACGTAAGCTCCTAAAATTCTCGGAACAAATCGCTTCTTCTTCTTTTTTCAGCGACGCGAAAAAATCATCGAAGAATTTCTCGAGAAAAAAAAAAAAAAGAAAATTTTTCAAACGAATTAAACACGTCGATGATCTACAAGTTTTCTCTCTTTCTCTCTAAATTGGTTCCTTTCCTCCAGATTATATATATATTAGGAGTTGCCAACAGGGGAAACAATTCTCCGAGTCACTTGCTGGTAGGTGGGTTTTAGATATACCTTTCTTTCTCTTTTTTACTATCTGCTTCCGGACTTTGATATAGTATAGTATATTCATATATATTACACATATCACGGTGCTTCAGGCAAAAAGGTAAGTTTTCTTTAACAGAACCCCCCCCCCCCACACACACATGGTATTAGCAAGGTGAAAACATGGCTAGAGGTTCCGTTTTCCTCAGCAAGAGGTTGATCAGGTTTGCTGTCCTGGCAACGCTTTTTCTGCTCGTCATTGTGAGTTTGAACTCTCGTGGGTCCTCGTCCAGTGGTACGGCCAAGAGTGGCAGCACTGTCGGGGCTGGCTCGAACCGTGCCGGTGTGCCAAAGATGGTGGGTATCTCTGAGGATGTTGTGCGACCACCACGCCCTGTAGGGATGGACCAGGTACATTTGGAAGCAGACGTTGTCGTCGCTTCCAAGGCACCAGTGGACAAAGTATCTGTTGCAGTTACCTCTGCTTCCAGTACAGTTAACGGCAAGCAAGAGCAAGCTTTGAAGGAGGCTCCCTCTGTCCAGGATTTCATCCAGGAGAAAACCGAGGAACAGCAGCTTGAGGCAGACTTGAAAGCCAACGTCAAGCAAACCACCATGGATTTCATCAAGAAAGACTTCGCGAACAAGGGTAAGAGACCCAAGGCGTGTTTCGTCACTCTGGTGAGAAACAGCGAGCTTAACGGGTTGCTTTCTTCCATAAGAATCGTCGAACAAAGATTCAACGCCAAGTACAAGTACGACTGGATTTTCTTGAACGATGAACCCTTCTCTGAAGAGTTTAAGAGGAGAGTGCAGGAGGAAGTGTCATCCACGGTCAAGTTCGGGTTGATTCCAAAGGAGCACTGGTCGTATCCAGACTACATCGACCAAAGTAAAGCTGCGGACACTAGAGCCAAGATGGCCGATATCATTTACGGTGGTTCAGAGTCCTACAGACACATGTGTCGTTACCAATCCGGGTTTTTCTGGAGACATCCCCTACTGGACGACTACAACTGGTACTGGAGAGTCGAACCAGACACGCAACTGTACTGTGACATCAACTACGATGTCTTCCAGTGGATGCAGGACCACGAAAAGGTTTACGGGTTCACCATTACGATTCACGAATACGAAGCTACGATTCCAACTCTGTGGAAAACCTCCATGGATTTCTTCAAAGAACACCCAGAATATGTATCGGAGAACAACTTGATGAAATTTTTGTCCGGGAACGACGGAGAGACGTACAACTTGTGCCACTTCTGGTCGAACTTCGAAATCGCATCGCTAGAATTGTGGAGATCGCCAGCGTACAGAGCTTACTTCGACTACTTGGATAGGGCCGGTGGGTTCTTCTACGAAAGATGGGGGGATGCCCCAGTGCACTCCATTGCGGCCGCGCTGATGATCCCAAGAGATAAGATCCACTACTTCTCCGACATTGGTTACCACCACCCACCTTACGACAACTGTCCTCGGGACATGGACGTCTTTAGAAACAATAACTGTGCCTGTGATCAAGGGAACGACTTCACATTCCAAGCGTATGCATGCGGTACAGAATACTACGATTCTCAAGGCATGACGAAGCCAGACAACTGGAAAGAACTTCACGTTTGATCCACTGTGCCACATGAAAACCACTACGTTATAGGAGTTATTTTCTCTGTGTATTTCATTTAGTTATTTTAAAGTTTAATAAGCATTCTAACTCCATGTTGTGCCGAAGTATAGAGACCATTGGCAAATGCAAGGTTTATTTTTAATTTGATTTTTTACTTGCACTTCGAAAAAAAAGAAATATTTTTGCTTCAATTTCGCTGGGAATCTTATGCGAAGCGATGCCGTCTCATCAATTGATGACAGAATGTGACCAATTTCGACAACACGATGTCAAATGAGTACAAGAAACCAACAAGGTATGTTCCTGGGCCAAATGACCCATTGTTACCGCCTCAGTTATCTGATTTCAAAGACAAATCTACTGATGAGGTAATGCAGGAATTGAATAGAATGCCGTTTTTCATGACACAGTTGGATAACTCAGACGGTGACGGTGGTGAGAACGTAGAACTAGAAGCACTGAAGGCATTGGCATATGAAGGTGAGCCCCATGAGATTGCTGAAAATTTTAAAAACCAAGCTAACGATCTATACAAAGTGAAAAGATTTAAAGACGCCAGAGAGCTCTACACCAAAGGCATCAAAGTGTTCTGCGAAGATAAAAGTATCAATGAATTACTCTTTGCCAACAGGGCCGCTTGCGAATTGGAACTGAAAAACTATAGAAGCTGTGTGGCGGACTGTCAAAAGGCTATGGAAATAAATCCAATGAATTTGAAGTGTTTTTACAGAATGGGGAAGGCGTTTCTGGCCCTTGGCAAATTTAAAGAAGCTCATGAGGCTGTTTCGTTTGGGTTGAAAATTGATCAAGACAACGGTCCATTGAAGAATCTTTTGGCTGTTATCGCTAAAAGGGAAACGGAAAGGAAGGAATATAATGAAAAGAAATTAAGAGAAAAGGAATTCCAAGAGAACAAGAAACTTCTGCTCAAAGATGCTTTGGAATTGAGAAACCTCACCAGATTGAAAACTAGCAAACCCTCTGCATTACTCGGTGATGCTCACATCAAGTTAGAGGATCCCATGGATTTCGAATCACAAGTGATTTATCCAGCTCTGGTGCTGTATCCAACCACCAACGAGTTTGATTTTATAGCGGAAGTGGGTGAATTAACCACCGTTCAGGAGCTGTTGGATCTCGTTATGGATAGGCCACAAGAGTGGTTTGACATGCCTGACCATCAAAACTTCTCGGCAAAGAAGCTTGTTGCATATATGGAAACCAAAAGTGGTGGATTAATCAAAGCTGGGAAGAAGCTTTCTTTCCACGATATATTGAAGAAGGAAACACCCGACGTTCCTGTTCTGGATGATGCCATAAAAATTTATTTCGTTCCAAAAGTGGATTCCGAAGAATGGGTATCCAAATGGGACAAATCTGCTATATTAGCGGCAAGATCTGGTTAAATACTACATATGTAATATAATATAGATAGTCAGATCTCTTTACATGCAAGTGTTTTACTCAAACTTTGATGAGTGGCTAGCTTTTCCGGGATGTTTTTCTCGCCATGGCAGTTTTATATTTATGCAATCTGGATGTGGTCGGGAATATCTCTTCAATATGCAATGGCGCCAATGGTCCAAATATTTTCTTTGTGTCCCAATTTTCCTGCTCTGCCAATTGTTGTCTCAATGGCGATTCCTTCGCCCAGTTAGACAAAACCACAGTGTCTAGTTCTAGATCTGACAAAATTTCCGGAAGTGAATCATCAACGGCCTCGCTACGCGCCTTATTTTGAATATGTGAAGACGGCTTCAAACTGGCCCTGTTCCTATAATCTATCGAGTTGATTCCCGCTAGCACAGAATTTGGATCTGTCGATTCTCGATTATCTTTTGTACGACGTCTTTTATTCGATAACGATGTGGGGAATGCCTTAGCAGGTTCATTTGACGCTAAGAGTGAATGTTTCTTTGAATAATTCTTGAAATCACTAAATTTGACATTAGAACGCTTCGATAGATCATCTTCCAACTGCGATTTCTTTCTACGCTGCTCCTTTCTCCGCTTTCCAAGCTCGTGTTGGGTTCTAAGAACCTCTGACAAGCGCTTGTTTAATCTTGCTTTAACGTCTTCCTTATCAGTCCCGGGGCGTGGCAAAAATTGGAACTCGGTAAGTTTGTTATCGCCTTTCCGATCTTCCGCATTGCCAGTCGACTTTGAGAACTTTTCCGTGGAATTATTACTCTTGGGTAGGCCTTCCTTCGTGCTGTCACCGGATACTGAAAACCTTTTAGAAACTGGGGATTTTCCCTCTGTTCCAGGCGAAATAGATAAATTCACCTGCTTAGAGTTTTCTTTATTCGGTGATGAAGGTGCTAAGGGCAAAGCCGCTTTCACGTCGTCGTGCTCCGCAGGATATTTAATTGAGGTTATTGGGGGTAACTTTGAAGCGCCATTCTCGAACGGTAATGACTCTTTTTTCTTTGGAATAGACGGATTTAGCCTGGGTTTAGTCTTGCTGGTGGAGAATATATCTTTCAATGTTTCCTGCATCGATAGCTCATCTTGATTCGGCCTTTTCGTAGGAGGGGAACGTCTCCTCATTGGAGAACCACTGAAATCAATTGAGGACCGGGGTAAGCTGGTATGGGGTTTTGGGTGGCTCTGTACTTTCTTTTTGAAGGATTTAGTAGAGAGAGATGATAGTCTATCAAATACACTCTCAGAAATATTAGGGGACTTCTTTATGGAAGAGTTTGTCAGCGCTATATGTTTAAGAGGACTTTTGAGTTTTGTTTGATTTTCCTTTGTGATACCGGTACTCTTTTGAGCTTTCATTTCATTGTGAGCAGATAAGGAATGGTTGACGTTGTTGATTTGTGAAACTGGATTGCTATTGGGTGTCTTTTTCGTAGTTTTTCTTTCAGGTTTCGGTAATTTGGGCGTCTGAGCTAGTGGGTATGTGGTGGTTATTTCTTTAGTAGAATCTTTTGATTTGGACACAGGCGCTGCCGATCTAACTGTAAGGGGGTCCTTTTCAGGTAAGGGAACAAACAGGTTTTGTCTCATTCTAGCCCTTTTTTCAATCCCTGGATCATACTGAGCAACAGTTTTCGGTGGAATCGCCACTGTATCAGCTAGCTGATTCACGGGTGATACAGTTGCGCTTACGCCGATGGATATGGTTTTATTAGGACCAGATATTGGACTAACACTTTTCTGTTCTGAATTATCTGAGACAGTATCTAACAGTCTGGAACTATTCAAGGGAGACTGTCCTTTTTCTTTACCGTTGGGATTTCGCTGCACAGAAGTAGTATCTGTCATACTATGATTGCCTACGGTGATGTTTTCTTCGCGGATAGGGCTTTCTGTATTTGTAGTTATGACTTCTCTATTTGACAGTTGTTTATTGGAAGTTGGTATTGCCGGCGAGCGCTCTTTGCTAAACGGCGACCACATTGTACCCTTCTTTGCCCTCTCTGGAACTTGCTTTGACAGTGACCTTGGTGTAAACTCGCTGGAAGCGTTACTCTTTGTTGGTGTCTTCCTCCTCTCTGGAGAAGCATTTGCAGTAGTGAATAGATCATTCTTATCGGTGAATTCAGAGTCATTGTTGTTAAGGGATGTCGTTTGCTGTGGGGATGCAAGAACATTCTCAAACTTGTCTCTTAGCCACTGGTCAGCAGAGTTGAGGACCGAATCATCCATGTTTTGATCCAGGCTATTATTGAGCACATTCAAAGAATGAACCATGTATTTGGATACATTGTCCTTCTCGGGATTAAAGGACCAGCTCATATTGACCCCGATGACGGCTCAATCGATTTCGGCTGTACTCGATGCAAAACCTCAACAGCTCTGTTTACATCTCTTGTATCAATTTTCTTAACACAGGTATTTTCGAGCCGTTTTTTCCTTTCTTTTTTTTATTGTATATACTTTACGCGATGCTCCTAAGACAGAGCGAACCTCGAGATGTCAGTCCAGTGCGTTCGCGAAGGGGAGTTGGGTTAAATTAGTATTAGTATTAAGAATTATTTAGCTGCGGGAATATATAAACATGTATGGCAGAGGTGTTTTTTTTGGAAAAGAAACGAGTTGTTGTCAATGACCTGCATTGTGTGTGCTCCTCCATGATACCAAGATCGCGCTCAGTTCAGGTTGAAATCACGGCCCATCTTTGATACACTTGGCCTATGTGTAAAGCTCTTGCCTCTTGTGTTCAAACTATTCATTGCCATGAACTGTTTCAAGCTGTCAAACTGACCCGATTGGTTTCTCTGAATTTGATCATTTGTGCTGTTCATAGTGAACAAGGGCGACATATTGTTTCCGAAGCTCATGGGGCTTATCACGGACTCGTCGTCATCCTTATCAAACTCGTTGCCCATGTACATATCAAACTTCAACGCAGAGGGCGACCTAGCAGATAACGGAGTATTGTTGTTGCTGCCGTTATTGTTATTGTTATTGTTGCCCTCGGTTGGGTTGCTATTGATGTACAATCCCCCAAACGCCTTCGTCAAGGATATGGGCTTACTTCTTCTCTGCGAAGGTTTCCTTTGTGCGCTTGCAGGATTGTTGTACGCGGACATCGATGAGATGAACATACTCCCACGAGGGCTCTTCCCGAGACTGTATTTACCGTCGCCCTCGTCTTCGTCACTTATTGGTGAAGGAGTTCTTGGACACATATCCTTCTCATCGTCGTCGTCGTCGTCTTCTTCCTCGTCATCGACGGCATAATCGTCTTCTTCAGATGTGGTGTTCCCACTCTGCTGAACGTCCTCGGACTTCAAAGTATCCTTTGTCGCGTTCTTGAAGGAGTACGCATTTAACCTGTCTAATAGCACCTTCCGCTCCTCAAACTCTGTAGTCGTGGTGGACATGGTGTCGCTGAACATGTTGGAGCAAGATCTATCTCTGTTCTTGTTCCCGCTTCTGCTGTTATTATTGTTGGATGAAGATACACTGTCACCGTAAATCCGCCGAAGGTACGAATTCACCGATGGCGCACCACTGTTTGTATCGTACGATTCTGGGAAACAAAGAGACCGCAGCCTCAGTTCATCCTCGTTGGGGTTGTTTACAAAACTTAAAACCTGTGAACTTGCCTGCATTGTAATGTTTTGAAGCGTATATGAGGTGATTACGTCGAGTCGTTAAGCACAAAAGAACGAAGAAAACACTTCTCTTCGGAAAAGTATCCACCAGCGTGCTCCTCAAACGCGTTTCTACATATATGTATATATATATATATATATATATATGTATATACACATATTTTTATTTCTTGGAGAATCCAACTGGGAGATCCACAAGAAGTTCATTAGTTTTTCCGATAAGATAAAAATAAAATAAAAAAAAAAAGAAATAAAAAACCGTTTCGGGGTGTTTTTTTTCCTTGACATTTCTTTTTTTCGTTTCTTTTTCGGGTAAAAGAAACGTGCTCAAAAAGGAGGTCGAGACAAGATTTTTCGTTCTGTGGAATTTTTTTAATTTCTTTTTTCTGGGCGCGGCAGTGAAACCCCCGTAGGAGCCACCCGAAAATGAGCAAGTTCTTCCATATTGAAGACAAGATGATTTCCCCTTTTGGGGGAAAAGCGCAGATCACCCGGAGTTTTATCTTGGAGTGCGACCATTTTCCTCAGGCAAAAGGAAGAAAGGAGACGCTCTTAGCAAATTTACCGCACTACCGCAAGGGTAAGTAAGCTGGGCTGAGCTAATTGTGGAATGACTCTTTGTATGTGGGAGGCTGTGGAAGTCACGTTTCCGTACGGTTCCTGCGTTTACTATATATATATATATCTGTTACCCTCTTATCCCTTACTACCTCACGTCGAGAACAGAGAGGGGGGTCAAGGAGAAACATATCTCTCGCGGGATAGAAAATCTCTCTGGTGCTCCGTGTTGTCACTGGTGGTTATTTTGTCTTTGGCATCAAGGAGCACAATGCTCCGGTGGCCCATCACGGTTGCTGTGTGAAGGGGGGAGGGGATTACTTTTTTGCGGGTAGAGTTTTAGCCCATCAACTGGCCACTACGATACAGAGTTAAGCGGCATATAGTAGTCTTGCTGTTGTTTAGTGCTGGTATATGAAAAAACAAGCACCAGTTCATTCTTGTATTGTTTTGATTTTCTTCAAAAATTGCTGAATTAAAAAAAAAAAAGATGTATGAAAAACAATTTTGACCAGCAGCTGACACATTACCCGGAAACTCCCAGCATTGGACTATTTTCATAACAAATGGTAAGCCCAGAACCTGGTTTACCGCTGGTGTTAGAGAGCGCGGTTATCTATGAAAGACAGTCGGTCTAAACAAACTGCAATGCTGGGGTAGTTTTCAATTGCGTAGCAAGGCGGCAACCAGAATAAAGTGACAGAATGGTGCACTGTGTATATATACCGACCGGTCATTGAAGTTCAACTTTACACTACTTTTTTCCCTTTTCCCGTATGTCATGTTCAAGGAACTTTTGTCAAGACCAGAAGGTCTTCATACAACTCTCTCAGATATTACCTACCATTGAAATATCGTCCATTCCTTTTTCAAGAGAATCAAAAAGGGTTTTCACCATACTTCTCCACCTTTTTTTTTTTACTTTGCCAAACCCAATTCTTCTATCCAAACCTTCCAAGAACCCGTCCATTCATTTAAAAAGGTATTCACTTATCTTTAACTTTAACACTTTCTTTATTTGATTTATTTCTCTGTGTTAG
>JANIWX010000153.1:0-12294 GCA_030705205.1 Huiozyma sinensis
GAGCAAAAACAAGGCTGTATGGAAGCTAGAACAAAAGGTACAGAGTTGTTTACGTGATGTTTGCTCAAAAATAAGACATACAAGAAAGCCATTAAAACATCGATAGGCCTGAATGCAATGGAAACTTTGTCATTTGTAGCAATAGCGCAGTATTCATTGTGTTGTTGACTATCCTAATGTCGTATGTGAATACAGTAACAGTCTGTTTACCCCCCCCACGGCAATGCATTTTAGCTGTATAAACTTTGAAGGGACAACCTGACAGGCAATCAGCAACTATGACAAACCGGAATGTACTTGTTACAAACGATGGTAACGCTTAGTGGTATAACATATATGAAGTGGAGGAGGTTATTGATCGAAGTTCTGGAAGAATCTCACGGGGTTAGTTGTCGTTCCTCTGGTTCAAGACATAATGTTCTAAAAAAGTTCTTTTAATGGTACATTATCCAAAACTGTTGGATATAGTAAAAACAGCAACATGAGAAATACATAACTAATGTCATAGCCGTATAAGACAAGAATATTGTGAGACAAATATAGCACAATAGGGATTTTGTTGCCACATGATGCGTGGCAAGCACACTATTGAATCTGTGATAAGTCTCGCATATACAAACACCAGTTATGACAAATGAACTGATTTCTCTCCGGTACAAGACAAAAGAGAAGATCGAACCATACACTTATGTAACAAGAATAATGTTAGTTGTACTTAGTTAGCTAAGTCTACTCACGAGGGGAGTTCAACAATTTATCCCCCACTTTCTTTTGCCGATAAGCTCAGAGCCAAATGTTTAAAAGTTATAGAATTGTTCAAATGATGCCCAGTAATAAAACCGCAAACAGAGCAGTCCAAGTCAAACTAGGCCTGAAAACAAATCCACTTCCACCATAGACTGAAACACCCGCAGTGGTAGCAGGCTTGGCTGAGACACCCGAACCGGCAGACACAACCTTGGGTGTTGGTGGAATACCGTTTGACCCCCGCGTAGTCGTTGATGCAGATGCAGCTTTAGAAGAAGGAGTTCTTGTCGTCGGTTTGCCGCCGATTCCCATAATCCCACTTCCGTTTGGATGGGCAGACTGTTCCGCAGCATTGGCACCACCACCTAAATGTTGATTGGTGTAAGCGGGATTGTTTGCCGGGTTCGTCGCCTGGATTACACAACCCTCAGCACATGTAGAAACAATGGTAGTAGTGTACAACTCACCCTTTATGTTCGCTGGGACAGAACCGACAGGGAACGTCGTGCGTGTTGCCACAACTTCGCCGTTGGTCTTGCTGGTAGTGTAGTCACAAACAACAACAGTTGATGTCACTTTGGTGTACTCAACGGTGGTTTCCGTTACAGTCTTAAGTGGCGTGTCTGTGGACGATAATTTGGTTGGTTTTCCTGTTTCTAATGTCGACTTAGGCGCCTCTGTTCCTGTTCTTGATTTCTCAGTGGGGTGTTCTGTTTGCGTCTTCTCCATGGAAGTGGTCCTTCTAACTGATGAGGTTACCGAAACAGTGCTGTTACTGTACCCTGAGTTGATCGATTTGCGTCCTGACTCAGTGGAACTGGGTGTGACAGAGGCACTACCTGATGTAATCGCTGATTTAGACGAGCCAACCGAAGAGAGATGAGCCACTGAGGACAAACGCACACTGGAGGAATGATGGCTTGATGGATTTGCACTGATAGAAGTCGAAAATGTCGTTGAGTACACAGTGCTCCCAAAACCACAAGTTCCGTTCACCACATTTCTTGAGTAGGATGTGACGTATTCAACTGCCAGCGTACGACTCAGTACTTCTGTCGAGGTTACCGGTTCCGGGACGGGAGAGAACGGACCTTTGAAAAGCACTGCAGGGTATAAAAATGTTGTTCCTAAATTAATAACGTTGATATTTTTTTTGGTCAAGTCGCAAGGTGTAACCATATCATCCAGGTCCGTTATAGTAACGATTCCATTATCTGTCTCGACCGTGACATTCCCGGTTTGCACAGTTACGCTTCTAACATAATCTGGGTTGGATTCAATAACAATCATTGAACTGCTCAATCCATGCACAGCCGAACACATATCCCCAGATGGGATTATCATTACAAGCGAGTCTTTCAAGATGATGTTCTGACTTTTTGCATACTGCGAGTCCCACAATCCCAAAAACCCATTTATTGCTTCTATTGTTCCACTTCCTTGCACCTCTCCTATGATAGTAATCCCGGGGATACGGCTAAAATTCACCTCCGTTGAATTAAATGTTGGTGTGTGGCCATTCGCAGTTATGAGTCCGTCGTTCACCAAAGGAATGTTTCCTGCATTAGAAAATATGCACTCCACCAATTTGGAATCATCAGTGTTCGCCACATTTATTGTGCCTTGGTTATTGAAAACTTCTGAAGTCATGATCGTGTAACCTACCTTAAAATCGAAACCGATGGTGTTGCTTAGGTATAGATACCCTGAATTAACAAAGGATTTCGGATTCAAAAGTGTACTTTGGGAAGCATAGAGTTCTGCTGTACCAGTAATGTTAACAGACGAGGAGTCAAATAACACATAGGGACAATCGCCTGATTCAAGAACCAAATTACCGTAGACGTTCAAATCCTTGTTGAACCTATAACACCCGCCCGTCAGGGTTAAACTGCCACCTTTCTCCACCGTGACGTTACCATTAAATACGCGATCGCCGCTCAACGTAACGTTATCAGTTACAACCAGTCCATCGGTTACCTCCTGGGAGAGAACTGTATGTAACAGACAAAACGTCGCGAGTAGCACTATTCTGAAGTTTCCAAGCATCTTGGGTGTTTGGTGTGTTGGTATTGCAACCCGCGGTGGATAGCGACACGTACCATACTCCCCTACTTATATATGAATTGGTGAAGGGAGACTCTGCTTATGCTAAACTCCTCCCTCTCATGAGATCATACGATTCGTAAAGCACCCCGGGACCATCCACCCCATGTTGCTCTCCTGCACGAAGACTCTGCGGTTCAAAACTGCAAGGGAAATAGTGTTTCTCGACCGTACGTTAACCTAGTTTGTATCTGTCCCAAAGGGGAAATAGTGTCCAGTTTTGGAAGTATGTATGAAGCGACGGAGGCAGTGTACAGCACCGCCGGGCTCTATTGAGTTCCTTGCTTCCCCCGATGTACATCGTTGGGTTACTCCCAAGGTCTGGTGCGTTGCATTGTTTTACAAGCCGTGTGTCCAGATCTCTAAGCCTCCGAAGTGAACAAGGGATTTTTTATCACGCGATACACTCTTTCGGGAAGGGAAGCACGGCATCAAATTGGACGCTTTCCCGGGTATAATCCCTCTTCTATTCTGCGGCTTTGCGATCGTCATAAATGGAAGGTCAGGTATTCGTACAATGTTACTCTACTTATCGTCGGATTAACGGTGAAAAGTCCCCACAGCAACTTATGTATTTACCGTATATAGTTCAGATCCGGGAGAAGTTCTCGGTGTCGCGGACGTGCCGTCTGCTGGGTGAACCCTCCATCCCTATGGTTCATTTATGACCACCACTTCCAAACTTCTATCTAGGCGGTACAAAAGACTTCGCAGGGTCTTCGATATAGCGTCATCTAGACTACGCCAGTGACACTGGAACTGTGTGTGGTGCGGGATTCTGTGGTTTCTTTCTGTGTAGTTTTTGTTAACTGTTCATCTAAAAACAGTTGGGTCACGGTCCTGTGTTCGAGGAATATCAGGATGGAGCTACCATGATGCGTAGTTGTGACAGGGCACTTTACAGGACAGTTGCCAATTCACTACTAATTTTCAAAAGAAAAAATTGCTTTTTATTCTAGACATTGCAATAATGACCAGCCATTGAGATGCAGTCTTTTGTTTTGGAAGCCGTGATTGTGTTCTCCGCATAAGCATAAAAACCACCGGCTCTCATTTAGAGTTTTACTTGCAATTTGTAGGAGGCTTGTGTGTGATTGAAGTAGAATGAGGAGAGACTGTAACAGATATAAGTCGAGATTTCTCTTTGTAGCTCTTGAGGACAAAACTTTTTAAAAAAGTACCGGAAAAACGAAGGAGATATCTTATATCTTAGTTTATCATGAAATTGGCGTTTTATTTGTGACTCTGTTGTCGATGCTCTTTGATAGTTGTAGAACAAATTGGTGATTTTGTGTTACTCTGGAAAATAGCTGTTAAATATGGTCTTTTTCGGCGTGGCTATTCATTGTAGCAGATTAAAGAGATGTTTTAGTTCGAATATGACTTCTGGTGTATACTATTATTTAAGTGTATGGTTCGGTGATCTGTTCGCTTGAGGTAGCTCGGCTTTATATATGTGAGGAATTTCATCATCCCACAATGTGTTACAACAATACTGATACTTTCCCATTCTTATCACAAAGTTTGCGCCTATGATGATATCTTATCATCCTTATCATAGTCATTTTCTACATCCAGCAATAGTAACAACAGATACAGGGAGAGGTGACATACTCTGTTCACATAGTACCCAGTAATAGAACCGCAAACACAGCAGTCAAAGATAGACTAGGCCTGAAAACAGATCCACTGCCGCCATAGACTGAAACACCTGCCGTGGTAACAGTCTTGGGTGCGACACTGTACCCAGCAGAAGCAATCTTGGGTGTTGGAGGAACACCGTTTGACCCCCGCGTAGTCGTTATTGCAGGTGCGGTTTTAGAAGCAAGGATGCTCGTCGCCGGTTTGCCGCCGGTTCCCATATTCCCACTTCCATTTGGATGGACCGACTGTTCAGCAGCATTGGCACCACCACCCAAATGTTGACTGCTATACGCTGGATTGTTTTCCTGGGTTCCACAACCCGCTGTACATGTAGAAACAATGGTAGTAGTGTGTAACTCACCCTTTATGTTCGGCGGGGTAGAACCGACAGGGAACGTTGTGCGCGTGGCCACAAGTTCACCATTGGCATTGCTGGTAGTGTAGTCGCACACGACAACAGTTGATGTCACCTTGGCGTACTCGAGAGTGGTTTCCGTTGCCGTTTTGAACACTGAGCCGGTTTGCGATCTTTCGGTTGGTTTTTCTGTGCCCGCTGTTGATATGACTAGGCTACCTGTTCTAGATTTGTCCGTGGGACGTGCAGTTTCTGTTGTCGACTTGGGAACCCCTGTTCCTGTTCTTGATTTCTCGGTGGGGTGTTGCGTTCGCGTCTCCTCCGTGAAGGTGGTTTTCCTAGCTAATGATGTCACAAAAACAGTACTGTTACTGTACCCAGAGTTGATCGATCTGAGTCTTGACTCGACGGAACTGGAGATGACAGATGGTTTACCTGATTTGATCACTGAGTTAGATGACCCAACCAAAGAGTGATAGGGAATAGAAGATGGATTGGAAGAAGTAATGGTCCAAGACCCGCTCAGGTCAGATACCGACCACCCATAGACAGACGATCGAACCGAGGAGTAAAGAGTAATAGAAGATGGAGCGGAAGAAAGAGTGGTCAAAGATCTACTCAGGTCAGATATCGACGACCGATAGACAGACGATCCAAAATACTCGCTGCTCGTTGAACCATGGGAAGAGTCGGATATTGCATGGCTCGTACTGCGGCTACTCTCGGTAGATATGAGTGAAGATGAACTCGTTGAAGTACTCTTAGTAGATGAGTGGCTCCTCGAAGATGCAACACTGCTGGTACTCACCAGCGACGTGCGGGATGAACGGGACACAGACGAACTCACACTGGAAGAGCGGTCACTTGCTGATTTTGAACTAATGGACATCGAAAAGGTCGTCGAGCGCACAGTGCTCCCAAACCCGCACGTACCGTTGACCACATTTCTCGAATATAAGGTGATGTGTTCTACTCCCAGCGTACTGTGCAATACTTCTGTGGATGTTTTCGGTTCTGGGACAGAAGTGAATGGACCCTTGAACCATATTGCAGGGATTGTATCAATCACCCCGCTAGTCTTGGAGTATGTATCATTCTGTTTTAAGTCGCAAGGTGTAATCAAATTATCCATGTCCGTTATCGTATAGGTTTCCAATCCTCTCTTGAGAATCACGTTCCCATTTTGTACAGTTGCATTTAAAAGTGAATCTGGTAGGCCAACAAGACTAATTATTGAACTGCTTAACCCATACACAGAAATGTCGGGAAAAATAAATGGTGTTATCAATATAATCGAGTCTTTCAAGACGATGTTCTGACTTTTTGCATACTGCGCCAAAAACAAGGCAAAGACCTGATTTATTAATTCTGTCGTTCCAGTCCCTTGCACCTCTCCCATAAACATAAATCCAGAGGGATCGTACACATTCACCGTCGTTAGATCAGGTACTGGTACGGGACTCTTCGCAGTTATGAGTCCGTCGTTCACAAGTGGGCCATTGGCACTAGCAATGGTGCACGACATCCCTGCGGAATTACCAGTGTCTTCAACAGATATTGTGCCTTTGTTCAGGAAATTCTGTTCAGATCCGATAAAGAACATCGTTAGTTCGTCAAAACCGTCACGGTTGCTGACGTATAGATCCCCAGAGTTAAGAAAGTTGCCGGGCATAAAAGTTATATTTCCGAAACCATAGAGATACGCATTACCGGTAATGTTGACTGACGACGCATTTTCATCGAATAAGTTATTTGGGCAATTGTCTGAATCAATTACCAGGGTGCCGTACACGTTCAAGTCATTCTTGAACGTATAACATCCGCCAGTCAACGTTAAACTGGCGCCTTCCTCCACTGTCACGTTACCATTGAACACGCTATCTCCGGTTAAGGTAATGTTATTTGTGACAACTAGTCCGTCGGTTACCGTCTGTGCTAGAATTGCGTGCAACAGAAAGGCAATCGCCAGTAGCACTATTCTGAAGTTCCCAAGCATCTTAGGGGTATGGTCCGTTGGTATTTCAACAAGCAACGGAGAATGAGAAGTACCATATTTCTTTGTTTATATGTGAATTGGGAAAGAATATGCCACCCCAGCCAGACTACCTCGTCTAACGGGATCATACGATTTGTTAAGCTCTCGGCAAACCCACGTCTTCTCTCTGCAGGAAACTACAACGAACTGAACAGAGAATTGGCGTTCCTCCTCTGTGCGTTATTTTATTGCCATCTGTCCCAAAATGGAAGTACAGTCCTGTTTTGGAAATATGCAACACCTTTTTGGTTTCCTTTCAGAGCAACGGCGGAGGACCCCGAAGGAACAACATATGGGGCAGGAGTTGCCCCGGAACTGTCTCGAATGTTGAACTGTGTAGTTGGGTCTCTCCTCTATTGAACTTTCTAGTTCCACGGTGTACATTGCTCTATCACTTCCAAGGTCTGGTTTGTTACAGTATTTGACAAGTCGTAGGTCCAGGTCTCTAAGACCTCTGGAAGTGGAATACGGAGATTTCGTCGCGTGACGAATTCTTTCGGAATGGAACGCATCGTGGGAATAAACACTTCAACGGTAAGACCTCTTCTTTGTTCTGTAGATCCAGATGGTACAGATGATGTTCTACAGGGTCGTTGAGACCATGGTACAATGTTACTTGAACAGTACGGTGCTGGGTAACAAGGATTGGTTCTTTATCGTTTAACCCTAAACATTTAAATCTTAATCCCGTAGTCCAGAGAATCTTATGGTGAAGCCATTAAGATGAGCAGTTGTGGCAACGGGACATATGCGAGACTAACCAATTACCACTCATGTTTAAATGAAACAATACCTTCTCTAGACAATTGCAACAGCCTCCAACCATCGGAATGCAGCCTTCCGTTTTGGAAATTGTGATTATGTTCCCTTCTAGAACAGGACTCTACCACATATCAAACACGAGATATTTAAACGCAAACGTTTAAGCTACTTTCTTAGTGGTATCCTAGTGATCATGTAGTCATAGTCATGATTACCAGCTCGAACCATTACGGATTTGATCTGTAGCAATGAGTTATTAGCCAATGGTTAAGAAAACTCCCTCTTGCATTACATAGTTATCAAGCTACAACTATATACTGTATTCGTTGCTTTGATGCACCGTTTAATCTGAGAGATATTAGACAGGACAGAGAAGACTCTGATTGATAGAATCGAAAGGTACTGGAATAGTATAATCGTTACGACTGTAGTTGGAAGGCAGCATCTTAACAAGTATTTTTATGCCAATCTAACTTTCCACATTACATATCCATCGGGTGTAGTACCAAATTATCTACAGTATGTCGACTCGTAACGCCAGGAACCAAGTAATAAGAACTCTGCACTGTCACTCCAAAATTTCATCGAAGTGCAATACTGTATAAGAATTTTACACATCAAACTTATCCTGCGGATACTGCCTTTCCTTGGTTCCCAGGCGAATGGATATGCAGCAACATCATGGGCTTGGAACGATTTAACTAACGTGCGAGTTTCCAGCACCCAACACGGTCTCACCTTGGGAAGTATTGCGGGTGGGAACAGTGGTTAGAACACGTTTGGTCCTCAAACGAGGCTGCACATGTCTAGGTTCTTTCTTGGAGCAGGTCTTGCGGGAGTAGTACCACCTGGAGATCTTGCCCATCTTGTCAAAAGAGGGATCGCACTACGATTAACGGGATGTCGAGTAGGAAAAGGAACGCCAGCTTTCTCAACAGAACGGCTACGAACTTGAAGATACGGGAGCACGCCCAGCGCATTTCAAGGGGAATCATCGCTGCTGTTAACCGACAACGCACTGCCCGTCTTGCTGATACTGGCTGACGGTGTAAAGTGTGGTTTGGTGGGTCCGCGAGCTTTCAGAGGAGTAGCCTACATGTGAACCTGTGTCGCTATTCGATTCTGAAGTTAGCGGCGATTTTCTCGTAGATAATGTTCTCAGTGGTTGCTCGGCATCAAACGCCTCCCACTGGTTCTTGTTCAGTATATAAAACTCCACCATTTTTGGAAACACCCGCTCGACAAATTCAACTGAGCGGAGGTTCGTCGTGTTGTAGTTCCCACAGCAGCCCACATGCCCTTTTTGGTTCAGCCCGTAGAAATCGTTCAGCTGTGGAGTTAAGTATCCGGGGATTACGGCCCCGGGAGTACCACCCCCACTATAGGACAACCAAAGGACCGCACACAGTCCCTCTCCTCGTATTCTCCCGGCCGCTTGGACAAATTCGTCGATTTGGGGGAGATAATCTACGAGAGCAACAAACTTTAATTGTTGCACATCGATACCCTCGGCCACGCCCTTTGTACCGATGAGTACCCTCGTTGACGGATCCTCGGTGAACATTCGCATGACGTGGCTTTGGTATGCATCGCTCAGTTGATCATGAATGGAAAGTGGATGGTGTGCGACTAGAGCTCCCGTAAGTATACCTACCTGTTCCCTTGTGCGGCGAAGCAATATAATCTTCGACTTATCTTCGGAGGCTATAAGTTGATTCACCAGTACTTGAGTCCTCTCCAGGCAAGCCTCAGGGGAAACGCACTCCCCAAACCACTTGACATAACTAGCAAGTGGCATTTCATCTATTAGGTTGTGGCCAAACACTCAGTGTACGTTCAAATGACTTATTGAAATGTTGATATGAGGCTCCACGTCTGATCGTTCGCCTCTCTAAATGCAATACGTTACTGTAGCAACGAAACTCCCCTTTTTGAACAGCATGCACCGAAGGACTGTTCGATGTTACACAGATCAGATTGCTTAGGTAGAGGTGTCCAGAATTAAGATGGTTTCACATCGCATAATAGAGCTGTGAGGTACCTGAGGAAATGTCAATGAATAAGACTGCACAGCTCTCTCCACTAATGAATACGTTCCACGCAGAGCATCAAGGTTAAACTGACTTCTTTCTCCACCGTTTCCCGCAGATCTAATGCGATTTCTAAATTTGGTCTGAACTACAGAAAAACGAAACATTATTATACGCTATATAAAAAAAAATATCCAGTTCTCTTCCAAGTCACTCCTCGAGCTTTCTTTCAACACCACTGCCGTGCACTCTGTACAGACAATCGTTCTCGACGGCGTACCACAACCCAATAACAACCACAAACAGCGGGTGTTGGACAGCACCCGCTTCCACGGATCGGATCATATTTCGGAAAGACACAGGAAAGAGATGGGAGGCAAGCATCCCCCTGCTGTTCATCGCTGATCGCGACACCACTCAGGTATACCCAAACTCGTATATGGCCCACAACAACGTAACCAGGACTCCCACGTGCAGCCTACCACCGATCGCCTGGTACAACCCGGGACAGTCCTCCTGATGGCTCTCTACCCATGTGACCAATGCTCCCAGCACCTCCGTCTTCTGCTGTGTGAGGTCACCAGGATCCAGGAGCCTGACCGTCCCTTCGTCATTGAACAACATCGATATATAGTTTTCAGGACTTTGGTACACCTCACAGGAGGAAATCACATCTGTGTATTTTAGCAGAACCATGATGCTCAGCTGCTTATCAACCACTCGTTCAAAAAAGCTGCGAAACATTTCTGCGGGGTTGCAGCCGACATCCCCCGGATACGGCACGCTCCTAACGAATGCCTTGCACCGCTCTCCGTACTTGAACGTGCTCCGTCTAAAATCGTCACCGCGATGCAACATGGTTAGCACAAATCGGTAAGATCCATCCCTTTCCAGCTCCCGGCAATATTCGGTAAGCCGCTCCGGCTCTGTAACATAATATATCAACAGAATTTCAGCCGAAAGCGTCTGCAACTGCTTCTCCAGAGGATGACAGGGGTCGAGAACGTGGGCCAGTTCCCAGCAACTGCTGCACAAAAGGGCCGGTGGGATGTATATCCAGCTCAGCGTGACCACGACGTCAACCCCGAGGATACTGCTCTGTACGGAAGAGCTGTAGCTGTCACCGAAGAATTGGTGCACGTGACCCACCGCAGTATGTCAGCGGCACACTAGCTACCGCTCCGGCCATGGCTTCGTTTGGATCCTGGTTTGTGCGCCGTTCCAGGTCTTTGATCTCGCTGTACACCAAACATCTTGCCACTGCCGGCTCTGTCGTTTGCTGTACTAGATATTCCACGCCACGGTCCTCCATGAACTGTGTTTTCCCGTACCTGTGCTTTCCCTGCCTCCACATTAGTTCGCTCAGTTTCTCCATTGTTGGCGACTCCCACAGCTCGGGGAAGGTCGTCGAGGTATCGTTGGTCGCGAAGAACGCGATAATATCCAGCTGGTTCTCACGCAAATACTCCCAATAACGGTTATACCGCTGCAACACACCATGGGTGTCCACTTCTTTAAAAGGATACACCATTGTGTAGTTCTGCTGAGTGTACATCTCCCTCGCCAGCTTACAGTACTCCAGCAGCCGGGTGCGGAACCGTGTCTGCATATCATCCCTTCGCTTGACCAGCCACAACGGCATGCGGGGGAAGTCCCCGTCCTCACCCATCTGCACAACATGGGCCCACTCGGTGCTGGACGCCACAATCTTGAGGAAACACAGCGTGTTCATCACCAGGTTGCGCACGACGTACTTGTTGCGGTGCCCGCGGAAATCTGCACACACGCACTTCAACGGCAGGGCGCCCATGCACACAAAACAGAACCACGGCTCCCTCTTCACGGGCAGCCCAAAGATACCTTCGCGTGGACTGAAAAAGCGCAGGGACGGGATATACTTGACGGGAACACCTAAGAAGGAAAACAGAGACAGGTCCGGACCAAATGCCTCCTTCAGACGCTCACCCACGGACCGCTGAGAGACAGGGCGTGTGGCTGCACGAAAGCTTTCTGGAAACCCATTTTTCAGGCGCATTGCCGTACGGGAGACAGCCGGTGGGGCGACGGAAAAGGTGGGCTGGACATTGCGCACACCGGAACGTCCAGCAGAGAAATGAACTTTTGATTGACTGGGGACGACCAGAAGTTGCCTGGGTGCGACAACATTGGAGCAACTGGCAGTCGTCTGCGACCTCATCTGTTTTGCAGGTCTTTTGGGTGGTGATGACAGGAATTCTGCGTCATCACACAACTGTTCGAATGTCGAATTCATTGACGTATCCATGGACGTATCCACTGTGGGAAGGGATCCCTCTGAACCCCGTGAAGTTGATCCGTTTTCCACAGAAACCCCTGAAGTTGAATGGGTGTCTACCGATTCAGCAACCAACAGTGGCCGTTTCTGACCCGCGCTCTTCGGAGAGCTGGTACCGCTAAATCCTTTTGACTGGCTGTCCAACACACCCTCGTTGTTCAAGATTCCTGGAAACACCCTCCTGACAAAGGCAACAGAGTCGGGGTGGCAGTTGTCGACCGCTCTGCAACACCCAACGTGTCCGGATTGGCCGAGCCCGTAGAAACGGTTGAGCTGGGGTGCCAAACATCGCGGATACAGC
>JANIWX010000154.1:0-11350 GCA_030705205.1 Huiozyma sinensis
ATTCTAGGAATCCTTCTGTGGGAATATCTGATGTATTCGTGACGGATACGTCACTCTATGAAGCATCAGATATGCCTATTGAATTATAACGACCCAAAAGTCCCAGCCGTTACTTACAAGCCCGATTCTATTAAAAGGTACGTAAAGTGTTGTGTAAAACTATAAGATGATTATCTCGACGATAACTTCTTGCATAAAAACTTTTCATATAGAACAGTCCGTATGAGATGATCGTATTCTGATCCCATATCTCAACAATAATATCATCGACACGGCTGGAATATGTCTTGTAAACTTTGTAGTGACACGGGACCGTATTCGGAGAGATTTTGAGCGTTAACCCGTGAAAGAGTTACCTGCACAAGGATTCAATTTTTGGAACTGCAATTCCATTAGCTACGCGGTTCATGAACAGCAAAACTGCAGTACACTCAGCTTTTTTTTTCTAAACGACTGTAGTCACTTTCAATCTGTTTGCCGCCATCGCATGCAGTTTAATTAGCAACTTCTTATCTTCCATGCATCCTTTAAGAAAAGTAAAGAAAAAAGCAACACGCCTATACTACTGCCACCAGGCAGTGCAGGCAGAAACACAATGACATAATGGAGCAGTAGAAGGCTGTCCATATAAGCTGTATCTCAGCCTCCCCTTATCAGGTTTTCCTTATCCAGTCCATTTTTGCCCCCCTCCCCCGTTATCGGCACTCGAAAACCCACCCCCCACCCACATTTCCGGAAGCGGCAGTGAAACTCGAAGAGCAGAATATTCTTTTCTTTCTTTTTTTCCCGTTCGTCCATATTTTTCATGCGGCACCAAAAAATAGGAAAAATGGAAGAAAGCAGGGTATCACGTTTTTCCTATCAGGAGACCCCACTCAGAAACCCCCGTGCAGACACCCCTCCCTCGATAACAGATAGTGCCCAAATGTTCTTAGCAGCAGAAACTCGGCCCGTCGAGAAGGCCTGATCCGGAGATGCTCTCGAGAGCGGAGATTATCCCCCGGCGCGATAACGCCCCACTGGTCGAATCACGTCTCGGATCTCAGAACAGTGCGGGCACTCCAAATCAAAAATCTAATCAGAAACTTCCTCCAACGGTCAGCGGAGATGAGCGCGGTGATTGCGAGAGAGTATCCGTGATTGCAAACAATGGAGGACTCGCCATTGTTCCCTGGTGTTTCGGCATTGGCATTTCTTGCAGACTGTGCTGGCAAGGCGGTGTGTACGGGAATAGCTCCGTAGCTCCACAACTCACTCCTGTCCCACTTCTCCAACGATAAGTTATCGCTCGCTGTTTACGATTACATAGTGGTTTTTTTTTCTTCTAAACTTCCCGTCTTCGATAAGGGGGTACTGCGTCCAAGTGGAATTCAATTACGTCGACCATAGCTTGTCTGCCACAGCGAGGATGTCAAACAGTTTCTTGTAATCACCAATGAATATAAAAACGGGCAGAATATCGTCCTTTCAGAAGTTCTCGTTTTCAAATGATATCAGTTTGTGGAATAAGTTTTGGTCACTTTCTTGTTAGTATAAGCACTCAACGACCAATTACTATTAAAGACTTCACTTTATTAGTAGGAACTGCATATATCTTATTCATTCTTTTTCTTCGAAGACTTTAGTCATGAGTTCATCGTATGAGAAAGATATATCCGATGGGAAGGATGCCCACTTGAGGGTTGAATCCGAGTTCATCTCCCAAGAACCGCTATCGCACGATCTATCCTCCGTTGGCTCTGAGGAACACAAGAAGGGCACAACATGGACCCGTCTTGTCGACTCCTTCAGGGAGAGGGAGAGACTGGAAATTGACCCAAACATGTCCGAACTGGACCAAATCGCATTCAGAACTGCAAACTCCCCATTGCAACACCATTTGAAGAACAGACACTTGCAAATGATCGCCATCGGTGGTGCCATCGGTACAGGTCTCTTCGTCGGGTCCGGTACTGCTCTGAGAACCGCAGGCCCAGCAGGTATCCTTATCGGCTGGGGGTTGACCGGTACGATGATCTACTCCATGGTCATGGCTCTCGGTGAATTGGCCGTTCTTTTCCCTGTCTCCGGTGGGTTCACCACTTACGCAACGAGATTTATCGACGAGTCCTACGGGTTTGCTAACAACATAAATTATATGTTGCAATGGTTAGTGGTTCTACCTTTGGAAATTGTCGCTGCTTCGATCACAGTAAACTATTGGGGGACGGATCCCAAATATAGAGACGGGTTCGTCGCGCTTTTCTGGCTAGCTATTTTCATCATCAATCTATTCGGGGTCAAAGGTTACGGTGAAGCAGAGTTCATCTTCTCTATCATCAAAGTCATCACCGTCGTCGGGTTCATCATTCTAGGTATCATTCTGAACTGTGGTGGTGGCCCAGTCAAGGGTTACATCGGAGGTAGGTACTGGCACCACCCATACGGTGCATTTGTCGGTGATTCGGCGGGTGCCAGATTCAAAGGTGTCTGTTCTGTCTTTGTCACTGCTGCATTCTCGTTTGCAGGTAGTGAATTAGTCGGTTTGGCAAGTGCTGAAACGGCCAACCCTAGAAAATCCGTTCCAAAGGCCGCAAAGCAAGTCTTCTGGAGAATCACACTGTTTTACCTGTTGGCCTTGTGTATGGTCGGTCTATTGGTCCCATACACTGATAAACGTTTGATCGGTGCCTCCTCAGTCGACGCCGCCGCCTCTCCATTTGTTATCGCCATTACCACTCACGGTATCAGAGGTCTACCATCTGTTGTCAACGTTGTCATTTTGATCGCCGTTCTATCTGTTGGTAACTCCGCTATCTACGCATGTTCGAGAACTCTATGTGCCCTATCTGAACAGAACTTCCTACCTAAATTCTTTGGCTACATTGACCGTTCAGGGAGACCATTGTACAGTATCTTGGTGACTTCTGGATTCGGTTTGATCGCCTTCGTCGCTCAATCTAAAAAGGAAGGTGAGGTTTTCAACTGGTTGATGGCTTTGTCAGGTCTGTCCTCCTTGTTTACATGGGGTGGGATCTGTCTGTGTCATATCAGATTCAGAAGGGCTCTGTCTGCGCAAGGCAGAGGCACGGACGAGTTGTCATTTGTTTCCCCAGCTGGTGTTTACGGCTCCTACTGGGGTCTTTTCATGATCATCCTTATGTTCATTGCCCAGTTTTATGTTGCCTTATTCCCTCCTGGTGCCAAACCAAATGCCGAGGCTTTCTTCGAAGCTTATTTATCCTTCCCTATTGTGATCGCGTGCTACCTAGGCCACAAGATCTACAAAAAGAACTGGAAAATATTCATTAAGGCGGAAGATATGGACATCGACACTGGTAGGAAGGACGATGATTTAGATCTGTTACGCCAAGAAGTGGCCGAAGAAAGAGCAGTCCTAGCCACGAAACCATGGTGGTACAGATGGTGGGTGTTCTGGTGTTAAAACGCTCACACCTTATACATACTTCTGTAATTCATTTTGGAATGGCCCGGGTCCTGGTGATTTTTGGCCGCTCTGTGCAAGGTATGCAGAGCTATTTTAATTAGTCCTATTATACATACATATATTAATAGTGGAAACAAAAAAAAAAATGTAATAGATTGACATGTACTCATATATGGTGCTCCAGATATAGGATTGATCTTTGAAATCTATACTCTACTGTTTCTTCTTTTTGTGTAACCTTGTTTCTCCACTCTTTTTAATAACCATCTTCCCTTTCCGCTTTCTCTTGTTCGTCTGTGTCTGTGTTTTGATCTGTTGTTCAGTAGCTGTGCTTTCTGGAACCCCGTCTAGAGAGGGTTCTTCTGCACTATTAGCTGCATCATCACCAAAAAAATGCTTTAGATATATATCATTTTCAGTATTGGAAATTGTCTTTTGAAATAATTTCGAAAAGTTTAAAGGCATCTTGAACTCAAGTTTTCCGTTTGTCGTCTCGTCCGGATTTTCCAACGCCGGATTTTTGATGACTTTGAAATTGGTCCAATCTATAGCAGCGAATCTTATCTTGTAGCTTTCTAGTTGGGTATTGCTTCTATTTTGGAACTCTTCCAGGTATTCATTATACACAGCCCTTTGAAAGCAGCGATCCAGATACTCTTGTTGTGTCAGATTTTCTGGCTTGAACTTGGAACAAGCAATAATCTGCTTTAAAATAACTTCAAAGGTTGGATTGAGTTCATGAGATGAGTTCAAAAATTGAAATCTTTCTTCCTTGACCAGCTGACTTCGTATTTGTTCGCGTTCGTCTTCCTTGGCATATTGAAGATAATCGGCGGTTCTTCTCATTATCTCCAGATCCAGCGACGGTATACTAAGGTCCGAAACATCTTTGATAAAAATGAATGGCGGTACGGCATCAGGTTCCTTCAATGCCGTACTGTCAACGGTTTTGGACTCACTCGTATCTTCGTTATCTTTGACCCGCAGAGATTGGTAAAAGGCATAGTGTTCATTATCTGGCCGGAGAAAGGAAAATTTCCCACTCGAATCCTTCAGGAGTTGTTCTTCCACATTTTGGCTCCTCTCGTTAACAAACTGGGCAGTTTTATATATGCTGGCTTTCAATTCTTCATCCATTGAAGTTCAAATTGATCGCACTTGTGGCAAGTGGTACGTCGATGTTTGGGAGTAAACCATAGCATCTTTTTGTTTTCATTTTTTTTGATTTTTTCTTCTTTTAATATGGAAAGGTGTAAAACCACGATTAACCCAAGCTAAGTAGGTTCGGCAAGACCAAGAAAACAAGGGATTAGATGGAGAGTTTACTGAAGGTTGGTTCCATTGTACAGAGTATAGCCCTCTGTTTGAACACCAGAGACTACCTTGCTTTTAGGACAATAAACAAAGAGGTGCATAATGAACACTTAAATTTGCAGTTTGATGAAGAGTACTACTCAAGGAAATTGAGATCTATGGGGTTTGATTACATAGCAAACACCGATGAACAATCTGAAGCTCAACTCTTTGATGCCATTGATCTCAAGAACCTTGCACCGGTGAACGTATTTGATGGAATAAAAGATTTTAGATCCGGAGATTCCTTAAAGTTATACCAATTAGTCTATGGAATGTTTCAATGTTATTGTGATAAGTTGTATAGGAATAAACTCACCAACTTTTTTCCAGCACCATATGATAAGGACCCGGTATTTCAAGGTAAAATACTTGCAAATATTCAAACTTATAATAAATCAAACATCAACGACCGACAGTACTATGATGAAGTTGTCATGCATTTTAAAGTCTTCAAAGAAGTTTTCATTAATTCCTGTCTAAACGAAATTGATTTGAATTATTCTAAAGGCAACTATGATACTGTGGGGACATTCTTCAATGTGTTACTGCTTAGCGACGAGAAAAACGTTGCCGTAGATTTCTTTAACTCCAAAATAGAGTATCCCATTGTAAATATTCCATCACAAAATGAACCACTCGACGAATTACAAATAGATGCAGTTCTTAACCCTCTAAAAGACTTTCTGAATGAAAAGATTAAAATAATCGATGCCCTATTTTCTGACCAATACCCAATGGTTTTTACGTTTTATGAAAATTTTATACAGCAGACATTATTAGAAGTCATAAGCAAGCTTTTAGAAATGTCAAACGAATGCAACGACGACGAAGAAATATTTCCAGTAATATATTTTAAGGTAATTGAAAAATTATGTGATGAACTAACCGATTCCAGAAACGGAGATACAGTCGAAGGTGCTCCAGAGGGCAAAGAGTCGTTCCGTGAGTCAATCAAATCTTTGTTAAACGTTTATCTGGAACCGAAAATTCTTACGTATTTGACACAGTCCACAGCTCAGTTTGATAAGAACTTGAAAAAGCAATTCAGTAACTTCAAACTTGAGCAAGAAAATAGAAGAGAAACAGAACTACTGACAAACAACGCAATGATAGACCTTACCGATGCCAATAAAATTGATGACGACAACAAGAATAACTTTCTAAATTCTTTTACGAAGATGTTTAGAATTACGAACAGATCGAACACCGATGATCAATTGAACAGTAATCTAGACAATCTGGTTAATCAGAATTTACAGAATATTAAAAATTTAATTAACTTGGAACTGTGCTATAATGTAGTCCAGCAGACCCGTGATAGAATCAATACATTTTTGAAGTTTAAGTGCGTCCGAAAATTGGAAGGGATAGTTAACGATAAATGCGAAGAAGTTTTCAAAACTTTAATCAACAGTCTGAATGAAGATCACGTCAAGCCAGCCTTTCAAAGAGCTATTAGTTTGCTAGAGGCCTACAATTCCGATGAATCCAATGTGTTTACAAGCGGAGAACTCCAAACGAAACAATCGGTCGAACCGTTGGTGAACTTTGCCGAACTGATCAATACCGGTGATATTATAGTACAAATGATTTCCATTTTTTACAAAAATGAAATGATAGGAAGTAAAATAATAGACTCTAAAAACCAATCCACCAAAAATATATGGCAAAACCAGCTCATTCAGAGTAAAAAAAACTTTGAAACGACCTTGGATGACTTTGTTGCTGATGGCCTTAATATTGGTATAAATAAATTGCTGGATCAGATCCAGTTTGCATTTGATACTACCCAACTTCCAACGGACTACTACCCATCTCCAAATGAAGCCGCCAAAGACATAATACCGACCGAATGTGCAAGAAAAGTAGTTTCTATACTGCTTAACCATTGTTTTCTTTTAACTGGCGCGACAGACAAAGGAACCATAGACGTTTACCAGCAGGAAATAGGGAAAAGATTCTTTAAGTCTCTGGTTGAGCATATCAAAAAACAAATTATTTCCACGACAGGGGCAGTTCAGTTGATCTGTGATATTAATTGTTATTACGAATTCATCAGCGAAAAACTAAGGCAGAAGACAATTGTTCCTTACTTCCAAAGTTTGAAAAATGTTTGTTCCCTCTACCTAATCGATACAAAGGATTCCAAGGAACTGGGGAAGTTAATTTGCGATCTTGGAAAGTTTCAAGGAGTCTTCACCCAAGAAGAAATTTACGAATTTGTTCAACGAAGACAGGACTGGATTGCTGTGAAGCGTGATGTACAGAAAGTCATGTATGGCCTTGGATTGAAGGACTGTAGGGTGATGTAATTATATACTTTAACATAGTCATTTATACCATGCATATTGTGGTATCTTGTTCCCCCTTTCACTCACTTTAAAGAAACAAAAATGAATACCACCCACAGACCAAAATCTCGTGATGACGTTGAAATCACCTGGGGTATTACTAACATGACATATAGGACTGGGATTCATCCACACAGTACCTCAAATAACGTTCGAGGTCGAATATACTGTTGTATTACGGGTAACTCATTTTGAATATGAATCGTGTTTTTTTCTCTTTTATTTCCTTTTTTTGACACTGCTAAACGTAGCAAACAGGTGTCGAACAGGGTAAAATATGCCTCCCTCTAAAGTTCTGATTGTTATACAGAGTGATCAAAAAGCAACTGTACTTTAATAAGTGTTTTTGGTTTATATACAAAGCCTACAAGGAAAGGTTCAACAAGCATTTTTTTATTTCTCAGAATCATTTCAATATAACTGACAAAATAGAGGAGAGGATGGACACGGTAAGCTCGGAGATTTCGAAGAACTCACCAGGTACTCTGGATTTGGATGCCTTGATTAATGCTACTGACTCAGTTACTTCAGAGTTTCTGAATTCTCGAGCAAAGAACCAAAAGTCAAAGAAGAAAGGCAAGAAGATGAAAAAGAAGAAGAAGACCAAAGAAAACTTAGAGGAAAGTGTTACTGCCACTGGAGACGAAATTCCAAATGAAAAGATCAAAGGAATTATATCTACCGTTGTAGAATCTCCAATTCCCAATACGAGTGATAACGAGAACAAAAAAATACAAAAGACATCTGCAATTGTTGATCTGAACAGCCTTTTGGAAGAGAGTGCTGATGAACCAATTAAAGTTAATCTCGTGGAAACTGGTTCCCACGGGAATGATAACGAGCATAACTTAGAAAGCTCAGACACAATTGACAACCTGAAAACCCCAGTAAACGACCAAAGTGGTGTTATGGAGAAGGAAGTCAACCCTGCCATTTTGGGAAATGATAGAAAGGGTGACGATCGGGAGATTGTGTTTGATTCTACCACTTCCTCAGACACAGCGCAGAAAGGCAACAGTGAACAAATACCTACTTTAGGAGATGACCCTGTGATATCAACCAATCAGATGGATACTGTGGACGCTACTACAAAGACAACTTCCATGGAGTCTAAAGTTGATCCTGGATCTAATAATGAGAATGCAAATGACACGTCAAACATTGCAAAGTCATCCGACATCAAGGATATTTCTTCTTTGGAATCAAAGTATGAACAAGAGACACTCTCAGCGACAACGTTGAACATCCCAAACAAAAGGGCGGCTTCTTTAGAGACCCAAGATTCGTCAAGATCTGCGACTCTGGAAGAGCCAAAACCAGAAAGCGTAACTGCTGCGGACTTGCCAAAGCAAGACAGTATAAAGAAGATGCTTGATCCTAGTACTGATCTTGTGGCAAAGTCAAGAATCAGTACATTGCGGAAAAAGGGGTTGAGTAAGTCACCAGTTATCAAAGACTTCGCCTTTAACTTACAAGAGACTACCGCTGGAGGAAAAAATTCAATAGATAGCGCACAAATAATGCACAATGACTACAGTAAAACCACGCCGAATGAACCTACAGGAACAGCAAGCGAAGAATTAGTCGACAAGACACAGAATCCGTCTCAAGAACCGCATGGTATAGAAGAGTTAAACCTTGAACAAATTTCTAGTACTGGCAAAGATAACGATTTAAGTGATCCAATTGACAAACCAAAGGAAGAAGGAATCAGAAACGAGTCACAGTTGGCTGAGAAAATATTCTCTGAGATTAAAAAGACCAATATTGAATGGAGGCACGAATCAGACGAACCTGAAAGCAGAAACATGGTGAATGATGCATCTAAAGATGATGCAAAGTTTGAGAATACCGACGAACAAGAGGAGGTAATGAACGTTGAGGAGAAAGACGAAAACCTTACCAAGAAAGCTAACGAAGTTGAGACAGACTTTGTCACGACAAAACCATCAACTACCATACCACAAGCTAATGTGGGAGCATTGGATGTGTCTTCTAAGTTGGACACGAATGTCCAAAAAAGTAAATTGCCAGAGGGAGAGAAAGAACAGTGCATTGAAAAAGAACGAGACGACATAATAGAAGAAGGCGAGAATGATACCAAAAAGAAGGTGAAGGAAGGTGTGATTGAAGGGGACAAGGATGGGGCTATGAAGGAAGAAAAACATGATGTTACAGAAAAAAATGACAATACTACCAACAACGATGAAGCGGAAAGTATCACAGAAGAAAGCAAGAGTACTTCCAAGAAGAACGAAATGGAAAATGCCACCGAAGAAGACAAGAGTGATATCAAAAAGAAAGAAATTGACGGTGTTGCCGAAGAAGACAAGGCTGATGCAATCGAGAAAGAAACAAAAGATGTCACGGCAGAGGACAAGAATGGCGTCACGAAGAAAGAAATTGAAATTGTCACTGAAGAGGAAGATGATAATGAAGCAACTATAAACGTTACTAAACTAGATTCCAAAAGTCATGACACAAAAGAGAGTGGTGACTCGGATATTGTCGCTAGTGGTAACATGTTGAGTGATTCAGAGAAAAAGATATCTCAAGAAGAAGATCCGACCGGCAAATTGAACAAAACCCCAAATAAGACCTTTACTACAGAGGAAAATGTATCACAGGGAACAGAGCCAGTTTCAACTGTAACCGATGGAAACCCTATCACCAAAGACTCAGAAGTGGAAATCGTGAATAGAAATCCGAACATGGCTGAAGTTGAAGAGGAACTGGAGGAAAATGCTACAAAGCAAGCACACAGTGAGATAATGCCCTTAGATACTGCAGGGGATGCAACGAGTCAAAAAAATGTTGAAACCTCCCACAATGATACAGACTCAGAACCAGCAGCCAATGAAACAACTCTGCCATTGGACAAGGAAGTCGGTGATGTAAACATTGACGATGAGAAACGCACGGAAGAACGTGCATCAGAAACACCTAAGTTGGACAATGTTCACCCAACGAAGGGTAAAGAAGTAGAAGAAGCGAATTCAACAGAACTGAAGTCTGTTGACGTTAAAACGGAGACCATCCCCCAAGAAAGCGATACGCAGGAAACGGACAGTCCTTCTAAGCAAGCAACCGAAAATATAGAGGACGATGAAACGCAAGAGCTTTCCCTTGGCGACTCCCCTCCAGAAACGGATACCAAGCCCGCCACGAAGAGTAATACTAAGTCGACGCTAGACGAGCTATTTGCTGAAACAGACGCCTTTTTAAAAGAACTGGAAATGGTGGACGATTCTGAATTGAATGCATTGGCCCAGTCGCTAGATAAAGAAGATAAACCTCGCAGCAACCCCCCCCAAACTCCAGTTGCGGAACCCTCCCCTACCGTTATCAAGCAGAGCGACATCACTGCCATGCTGTCGAAGGAGCCCGTGTACATCTACACGTCGCTTGCTGGCGGCGGGTTCCACATGATCCCGCGCACAAACCGTCTCGCTACGATCCTCACAGCAAACAAGGTGGAGTTTACGTACCGGGATCTCGGGACGGACGACGAGGCAAGGAAAGTCTGGAAGACGTACAGCCGCGGGAGGCTGCTGCCTGCAGTCGTGCGTGGCCGGGACGACATTATCGGGAATTGGGAAGAGATCGAAGATCTCAACGAGGAGTACAAAGTCCGGGAAGCCATATACTCCACCTTATGACTCGACCCCGCTACAATTACTACTGCTACTGTTGCATTCTCCCCACCCTCCCCCTCTCTCTACATAATACATCCATGTACTGAAATAGAAGTGGACAAAGGCATGGTAAACATGCTACATAATAGTTGCAAGTCTTTCTCTCTACCCCTCCCCCCCTCGTCCTCGAGTCACCCCATTTTCGCTGCAGCGCCCTCCAAATTGCGGGGCACTGCTGCGGGACGCATACAGCAAGACATGTCCCAATCTGGAAATTAAGTTCAGAGTCGGACAAAAAAGAACAGGGGGGGGGGTCGGGACATTTTTTGGGACTCACAAAGAAATGTCCGCAGAAAGACCGTGTTTTCACCCCCTGTTTAGCTGAGCAACTTCTTCGTTGCCTGTGTCCAGTCTTCTTTTTTTGTCACTGGACACGACGTGCCTCTTTCGTTAACAATGGGCTGTTTTCCCGTCCTATTGTTCTCTGCTTTCTTGTGTAAGCGGAAGTGGGTTGCTGCTATCCTCGGGATTTTAAGCACTCTCCTTATTCGAAATGTGCTGGTCATGACAAGGGGGGGGGG
>JANIWX010000155.1:0-11247 GCA_030705205.1 Huiozyma sinensis
GACAATCTTTTGTATAAAAACTTTTCTTATAGAACAGTCCGTATGAGATGATCATATTCTGATTCCACATCTCAACAACATTTTACTTTACACACCTTTCATTCAATATCTAAGCATAGCTGAGAAAGAATATAAAGTTAACCGAGATAAATAAAAAGCACTGGTGAACAAATACATAGCGCAAATTCCTCACTTATAAAAAAAGGTACTTGCTATCTTCCATTCATCGAAACTGTACACCAGATAATCATTCAACACCAACATTGCCAGGGAAAATACCCTTTTCTCGTTGCTCATCCCATTTTTCCACCCAATCCACAGGACAAAGCGAAGAATACGTTCTCCAAAACACCTTACAGGGGGCAAAATCCTCACCTTTCAGGTTGATACACTTGTGGTAGTCCACATACGACTGCCAGCAGTGCTTCGTTTGGTTCTGTTGCGGGAATCTCGCGTCGAACCCTACAGTATGCAGTGGGTTCTCCGGAGCGGCGGTCTCCGCTGCTGGAACCTCAGACGCTGGTTTTATTTCCTCACTCATATCAAATATATTAGATTGATACCCGTTGCAGTAGTGAACACAAAGGAATATACGTATATATTACCAAACACGTATCCGCCAACAGGAGTCTGCGACGCTATACATCCCATATCACCGAACCCTCCTTGAATTTTCCTCTTATTATATTTTTTTTTGCAGCGTATCGGATCTTACAGCCTCGGCCTGCCATTCACACATTAAAAAAAAGTTGAAGGTAGAAGTTGATTGGTCGGGAGGGGGGGATTCGAAGCGTTTGCGAATACCAGCTGCTGACACTCTTTTAAGACGACGCACAGCAGTCTTTTATACACACACACACATACTACATGCAACGTAGAGCGCGGGGTTCTGCTCATTTGGTATGCTGCTGCAACATCTGAACTGCCTTTTGTACGAGCGATGTACTGTTCTGCTTGTCAAGCTCCCTTAGAAAGCGTACCAGCTGGAAACACATATCCCAGGCTTCGGAGGCCCTGTTCGGATCAGTGGCGCCAGCTGCACTCGATACAAGGATATCCAGGACACGTAGCATTAGTTCTTCGTCACTCAGTATCTTGTCGACACCTAACAGTTCAGAATTCGTGGTCTCTTGTTCACGCCCTGCCGCCCGCGAGTGTTCGTCGATCACCTTCAGGTTCGGGGCCCGTTTACTGCCCGAGCTCGAATCAATGAGCAGTTCTTCACCATTGAAGTTTAAAAACACCAGTAGCAGAATGCCCAGCATTTTGGCTTCATTTCCCTCGATGCATAAAGCTAGCAGGTCTCTCGGCGTCATGTGGAGACTGCTGAAAAGAACTCTCCAGTGTTTGGTCTCGATCTTTCGCAAACAGTTGCTGACAATCTCCAGCATGTCGCTGTTCGGGTTTCTCAGCGATTGGTCTAAAGAGCCGTGACATGACTTCACCAGATTCAAGATTTGCGTCAAATCACCATTCTCTAAGATTTTAGATGAGAGGATCTTTTCCAGGGCAAATTTGTAATGCTTCAAATTGTGGAATTCCGTCGTAATATCATCCACACTGGCACCAGCCTGCATCCTAGCTAGTATCAGCTTGTCCAGATAAATCTCGTGTTTCACCACAAGTTTTGAATGGTCTTTATTAAAGATGCAGTGTACAGAATGCAAAATTGCAAAAGCGGGCGAAACAGCAACAGGGTATTCCTCATCCTCAATCCCACGTTCTAATACGATATTTTGATTATCCCATAGATCGGTGATGTTAAAATACAGATAACGGTTTTCTTGAAGCAAAAAAATCTGGTCCTTTTGAACATCCAATATTCTTTCCACATTAGACAGTAACTCAACACTGTTCCACCCATCAGCGTCCATCCTATCAAGCCGCAGGATCTTCCCCCCTGCATATATCAGTAGGCCCTCTCTGAAACTCATGGCCCATTCAATATCTGCCAGTCCACTGTCATTCGGTATCTCCACCTTGATGTACAAGTGAAATCTCTTTAACAGATTAACCCCACTAATATCAATTGTGGAGATTGCGTCGAATACCAGCAGACGTGTATCCGTCAGCAAAATAATCTCTGCAGTTTTGAAGTATCGCTCCGCCAGTTTGCCTGGTTCTTTCCCCTTGATCTTCAGCGGTTTATATCTGAAGAGTGTGTTGACATGAAAGCTGACTACCCTTTCAGTCTCAGGAACTGAATACTCCCATATGACGAACTCAGACAGTTCTTTAGTTTCCAGGCCCTGTAATGGAATTCGCAGACACTGTAACGTGCGTGACCCATCTTCGTGCTTCAGATGAACGACCAAGTAATTATTTGCTAGCCAATGCATATCTATGATCGTAAGGTTGGAGTAATTGAACCACACATTCGTCTCCATATTGTGGATTAGAAGTAAATTCTTGTTGGAGATGAACAACGCCATTAGTTTCAAACTACCGTTGATACGAATGGTTGAAATGTAGTTGTTCAAACTTTTCAGCGGTAGCTTTATCACCGGTAAAATCTCGTGACTGAGAGGAGCATCACTTTGAGGAGAGTAGAACATTATATCATTCCCCCTGTTTAGTAAATAGACTTTCGTATTTCTAAAATCGTAGTGCGTTTGGGAGTATTCTTTCCATAGTTCCCAAAGTTGAAACTCACCACGTTTACTCGTTGTAACTAGAAGGTTACTGAACGATGTAAAATCCGAATAATTGTAGTGGGGATAACTATGCGGATTATCATGATCAATTGTAAACAAAAGGTTGCCCAGTGTTGTGTAGAAATGAAGCGTGTTTTTGTCACTGATGAACAACAGGGTGTCGTCATTAATTGGCTTACAAACTCGACTGTTAAACGGCAGGTTGAACTCAAAGCATACTGATTTACTGACAGTGTCAAATTTAACAACCTTTCGCTCATAACACAACACAAGCTGTTTCTTTATTTGGAAGGTCGAGTGTAATGGTCCATTATCGCACAACATAAACGCCTCTGAGGATAATTTGGAAATATCCAATTGATGAATCAAGGTTTTATTGGACTGGGGATCGTTTCCGACGACATATATGTCTTCATTGCAGACACATATCTTAAGACCTCTTTCGATCTTAACCAATGTGCTATCAGATAGTTTAAAGTCAACTAAACGGAGCAGCTGAAGCCCATGAGGATATAATACAATTAGGTTCTCTTCGTACCTGCCATCACCGATTTCAGTGAATTTTTTGAAACCAACAATATCAACAACATCGAAGTCAAATTTCAATACAATCTTTAGTCTCAACTCCAAGTTTTTTATGGGCACCTCCTCTGCTGCCAATTCATTGTTGGTTGAAAACAGCCCTAGAAATCCTTTATCTTTTGTCGCCACATAACCATTCTGTATCATCCGTGACGACTTGTTCTTTTCAAACACGGTCAACGTGTCATCGTCTGCATTATAGTCGTAATCTTGTTCCAGATCTTCATCAAAGTTGGACGGATCAATGATGGGCAATCCATATTCTTTGAATGTCGTCATCTGTGTCGAGTTTTTAAGTATTTGATACGTGAGCAAAAAGTTATTCGCAGTTATCACATAAAAAACCAGTTTACCCTTGTACCACGCCAAAAATTCTGTCTCCTTTTTCGACACGAGTCCGTTGATTGGGTTATCGAATGTCATTGAAGATCGCAGCGAAATATTCAACCCAAACTCCTCTATAGACGAAGCTGTTCTTTCATGGACAGCGACTAAAGCCAGTGGTTTCAAATTATAGACCAACGCACGGGCAGGTGTGGCCATGATCAGCACATTTGATTGTGGAAGGGTCAATGTCCCGACAATCTCATTGTCATCCAACGGATGTCCATCCAAAGAGCTAGCACGCTTAGAAACAGAGAATTGCTGCGGTGGACTAAAAGGCCATAGCTGCATGTTATATGTGATGATGGCGTGCTGTATCAGAGCTTTCCTTTACAAGCTACCGAACTTCGATTTTTTGATCACTCACTTTTTTTTCTTATCTTCTGCCTAACTATTTTTTTGGGTTAAAGCTCATCGCTCTACGCACGATATGCCCATAACTGGGATCTCAAGTACGTCGATAGAGCCTTAGGGAGGGAAATGGATACAGTGGATGAATTGTTAAATAGAAGTGATTACATGAAATGACCTAAATATGATACTAAACCAAGGAGAGCTATCAACAGAGAAGGGACCTTTTTAGGGACACCGTTTTTCGATTTGGTATTAGATCGACTAGTGGTCTTGGAATTTGAAGACGTAGTACCCTGTTGTGCCAAGGTGACAATTGTTTCACTGGAAAGTGGTGTTGTTGAAGTTATTGTTGGATAAGTTGATTTCACCGAGTCTGATGTACTAGTGACAGCTGCAAACCGTTTTGAAGTACGTGTGCTTGAGATGATCTCAGATTGTCCGTTTGTTATAAAATGCTGTGGAAGGTAAATTGTTGACATCGATGCTTCAGATAACAGTGAAGAATACCATGGGAATTTAGTTATAAAAACTTGGAAGTCTGTGAAAGGAAATTGGCTTATTATATCACTCTTCAGATCAATGTCAGTTGTTATCGGAGCAAGGTGGTAGTAGTAATTTGCCACCGCTTGTGGTAGAGTGATAGTATTTTGAACCATGTATGATGTGTACACCTTAAAGTTACTGCCAAAATCCTCCAAAAACGCTGTGAAAAACGGCATGTCAACATCGGCAGCCATTGATCTTGCTGAGAGAGCTGGTACCGATTCAACGGCCCCAACAGTAATTATAGATCGACAGGCTAACAACAAAGATATGACGTGGACAATGCCCATGAATGTAACTTTATTTTCGGTTTCTTCTGATTTACTGTGCCCAATTGAAGCGACCAGATAACTAAGAAGTAACTATTCTGAAACGAATGGCCAGGTCTGTCATTTTTTGACCTCTCCTTTTTATCTGTTTTAACCCGTTTGCATTTGGCATTATTTTGCCTAATTAGTCGACTAATGGTTTGTGAGGTAAGAAGTGAAAGATGATTCTTTATGGTAGATATACGGCACGGACCAGTGCTACAGCACAATAAATAATTATCCCCGAATGGGTCATGTACCCTTCTCTCCTAGAAGACCTAGATACAGTAAAGAAGATGAGAAATTTTTTTCTCTTGTTGGGAGGTGATGAATGTATGTGGATCTATATAATGTGCATATAATTTTTTTATGAGATTTGAAGTGGCGCCAAAACTAGCATGAACCACTATTAGAAATTAAGCGTGTGTATCGTTTGTTTGATACGTCGTTTCATAGGAACAGTGAAGCCAAAATTAATAAACAATGGCCATATATGGTTGCGTGGAGGGCGTTCGAGCCACCTCTGCTTGATTGCGTACTACCAGCACTGGACGACGCTGATGACGCTGATGTAGATGCCGAAGACATACGTTCCATAGAATTTGTGGAGGAACGCGATGAAACTACGGATGATGGATATGATACTGCAGTAAGACTAGTGGAAGGAGATATTACAGACACTGAACTAACGTCTGCATGATTACCTAACCCAATTGAGCTAGCAGCCGAAGAAACACCCTCAATACCTGCTATTGTGCTTTGTTGAACATTTCTATTGGTTGTCCCTGTAGTACTCTCCGTGAGGGAAAGTGGCGTGTATGTAGACTTAATTGATGATGGAAGTTCCAAAATATAACCATTGTTCAAATCTTGAGCGTTGACGGCGCTTTTTGAGGGAGCCGGTCCCGCGGCGGTGACTAGGGCACCATCCAAGTCAACAGTAGTTGCCGAACTTAAATATGGTGTGGCGAAGATTATGAATGCTGTGCTTAATGTAAGTTTCATTTCTCGAGAAACTGGTTGTACGCCTTATGTTCAAATATTATAAAAAAAACAAGCAGGTGTTTTCTTGGCCTGTTTCAAATACTTGCACGAGTCCTTTCTTCAATGATAAGTAGGAGAAAATGATAGAAACGAAAGTTTTCTTCTCATTATTCGATCAAAAACGCCGTACTTGACTCTGCTTTGGCCTCCCGCTATATATACATAAACTTTTGGGATCATAACTCAATCTTGACCGAACTACGCGAACAGAGAAAAAAATTGGTAGACGAAAACAAAAACCCAAAGGAACAATGGAAGGATCCGTCCTGCGTTTTTTTCTAGACACATGTTCTTTTTTGAGGAAGTTCTAAATATTTTCTTTTACGTAAACTAATCATTTTTTCGTACAAACAAAAAACGTCATAGCGCCCCGCTGCGGAAATCCTCTCGAGATTCATTTTTGAAAAATTTCCAGTGTTTTTTTTTTTCGTCACCGCTTCAAAAGCCGGTATCAACAATGGCGTTAAGACTCATTTAATACCATAAGGCCGATTTACAGCTCTGCGGGATCTCTTCGGGCCAGAACCTGTGGTGGCGATATTCAACTGGGTTCTCGATCAGGATGAAAAAAATATTCGTCATTTTTGGTGTCCCCCCACTATTTATGTTGACAGCATAGCCCCAAACATCTGGCCCAGCACATACAGTCTCGGATTAAATAATTTGGGAGTCTTAACTGTGGCTGTTTGGGCGAGAATGCTCTTGGCAAAAGGGAATTTCTGTTAAATGTTCTGGCCAAATGCGTGCCTTTTCAGAAAGACACGAAACCAAAAGTTATGAAGTAGAACGATACAAAACAGCTGTCATTATGGCGGATCCAAAAATTATTTCACAGTAGCTGTCTAGACTTTGAGACGGAGAGTGCTTCTACAGAAAATGTGAAATATATTCGCGTTGTTTTATTTCTATTTTTAAGTTCTGGCGCGGTCTAAATAGAGAAATAGCAACCGACTATTGTTGTCATCCGAACAACTTTATTTAGGGAGAGGGAGAAATGGCAAAGTTACAAGTTAAATGTGCTATAAAATATCTGGTTCCACGTGACGTTTCTTTGGTAATTTTTTGGGATAGTTATCATATAATGTAAGAATATTGAAAGAAAACACTTTCTTCGAAAGACTGAATGTCTATGAGTGACACTTGGTTTTACACTGAGTATTTGGAGTCCTTTACTAAACTAGCACGAAATATAGAAACGAACATCTTCAATCGCTTCAACAACCTTCACCATGCCATTTAGTCGAAGTTAGCTTTTAGATATCTACATTGATACTAAAAAGAGAAGAAACGGTATAAAACAAGGAAACCAAGTTTGTCTTATGTTTGCCCCTTTTGTCTGGGCGAGGTTATCAAAATCGTAACGAATCGTATTGATTTCATCTCTGCCTTCTTTCATGATCGATACCCCTAGAAGTATGGCAGAGCCTTTCAGAGTAAAAAACAAACGCCCTTAATATGGAAAAAAAAATGGAAAAACATGTTAAAATTTACATCACACCTCCACCCTTAATCGGTCGACAAAATTAACTAATCGGGAGGAGGCACGATTTTAGGTAAGCCTGATAAACCAGAATGGAAATGTGGACGTCCCTTTTCTAACCGATTCGGTTGCCTTTTGGTGATGATTTATGGCCCCATTCGGAGAAATTTAAGGCATACGCCGCCGTAAGAAGTTGCCCATTATCTAGCAAAAGGGGAAAACGTATTGGGATATATTTGGTCGCGATTTACCGATCAGTCGGAAATATTTTCCTATTTAACTTGTCGCAAAGCTTTCTGTTTTTCTTTGTGGGTATTTCGTTTCTTTATATTTTGAATTTAATATTCTGTGAAAGTACTTTTGGGGGAGCTGGTCATTTAAAACAAATCAAGTAACTTGTGTCAAACCTGCTCCTGTACAACGTCTACCTATTTTTGAAACAACATATAACAGTGAATCATAAGCTTAACGACTCTTTCCTTCCCAGGGCACTTGAAGAATTTATTTTTTATAACTCTTCATATTTTTGTGTCACCGTGGAATGATTGCTAGAAAACACCCTAAAAACTGGAGCAACAAAGTAGCAAACAAAATGAGCCCAGCAAAGAGACCAAAAAACAAGCCGAAACGTAAAGACACTACAAAGTTGGATGCAAATGTGAAGGTACCTGAGAAACGGAACATAAACTTACCTTCCATATCCAACATAATTATTGAATCATCGGCATCGCCTACATTAGGCGGGCAAACTGGGGGACAAAAAAATGATGCAATACCGAAAGTGGCAAGGGAGCAAGCACCCCCTGAGATGTTAGCTCCTCCAGTCACCTTTGTCCCTAGTGGACTACCAAATAACTATATTGGTACGAGTTTTCAACATCGGAGAGGTAGTTCTTTAGATTCGTTTTCAGCTGGGAGGGTTTATCAAAGACCACTAACTAATACTGCCAATATAAATCCAAAAGAGCGGGAAATGAGGCAGTTGCAAATAATACGGGAGAGACTACTACACGAGATTACTTCTCTTGAGAGCATAGCATTTGGGCCGCAAAGTCAACATACCGGGCGGACTGACTCATCTGCTATTTTAAGCGCTTTACAAAACCTCACCGGGGCGCTGCATGAAAATGTAGCGCAAATGATTCAATTGGAGAGAGACGCCGAAATGGGAGACAGAGGAATTCATCAAGCTGGTCAGGGGTATACTGTGTTGCCGCCCTTGGGAACAAGGCCGTATAGTCAGGATGATGGCTTTTCAAATTTTTCTTCCTATACTTTCCCGCCACAAAACGCTCCTGCGGGAATGAATATCCCTCCTGCGTTGAACGTTCAAAGCACCCCTCAAAATGTATTACGAGGTCCACCCGTCACACCGGAACTTAACTATCAGTCTGGCGTGCCATCGCCAATGGGCCATTTCGCAGGGAGTGCCAGACAAGGCCCCGTTCCATATACACCATATTATCAAACTTCACAACCGCCATCCAGTCCTCCACCACAGTACTTGACGTACTACCAGCCAAAACCACAGCATAATTTACCTTTACAGCGACAAGTGGAACCCCACGTAGAGCTGCAATCTCCAAAACGAAAGAAGGAACCAGGTCACGTTCGCAGACATTCCAGTGTAGACCGTTCATCGTTAGTCAAAACGGGGACCTCCTTAAAATTCTTCCCCCAGGGCAGTATTGCAGAAACCAACCCTCAACACACGTTTGTACTGGCGCCATTACACAGTTCCACTAGGACTATGGACGTGCCTCCAAGAATGCTGTTTAGAGAAACCCTAACAGGCGAAGAAATCGCCGACCGGTCGTTCAAAACTGTTGACACGAAACACAAAAAGACCAAAAGTACTTCAAGTGCGGAGGTAACCGATACTTTGAGGATCATTCCTACTTTAAACGGTAAAAACTTGATCACGAAAGGCTCTGTCAGTCATGGTGGGTCGGCGTCAGGGACCACCCAAACGTTGAGACTAAGCAACAGGATTTTGCAAGAGAAGGCTGGGAAAAGAACTAAATCGCAAGAATCACCGAAATCCCCAAGTAGACAGGAAGATAGCTCTGAGGAAGTAGAACGTGATGGCGAAAAGCGGTGTTTCCATTGTAACAGTTCGAAGACGCCAGAATGGCGGGCCGGGCCCTACGGTAACGAAAATATATGCAACGCGTGTGGTCTGTTCTACCGCAAAGTCATTACAAAATTCGGTATCAGGGGGGGCAATCTACTGATGAAATACAGACAGCACACGGCGCCCACTAATAGGAGGGTGCCAGCGTACATTGAAATACCGGAGGAGTTCATGATACAGTTCCATAAGGAGGAAGAAGAGGCCCAGAAGAGACCCCCGCGCGGAGATAATTTAATATAAAGTAGCGAGTCTAGCGTTATAATCATCCGGTAATTATACAACGTATGTACGTGTCCCTCTGGTGACCCAATCTCTCTTCATTTCTCAGCAGTTTGTTCCGTGACACATTTCCTTTTTCCTCATCACTTTTTTATTTTTTTCCGGGGAAAGGCCCTTTCATAATTTTGAAGGAGTGGGATATTTCACGTACCGTATAAATGGGGGGAAGAACAGAGAGGGTTGATCATTCTTATACGTTTGAGAGACATCGTTCCTTTTTAGGTGTTGCAGTTGTCGAGACATTTAAGAGCACGGGAAATATTTACAATGGTTAAAGTTGCTATTCTTGGTGCTGCTGGTGGTGTTGGACAGCCACTGTCGCTGCTTTTGAAACTAAGTCCCTTTATTTCCGAACTGTCCCTATACGATGTGCAGGACCCGGCGGGGATCGCTACAGACCTCTCTCACATCAACACGAACTCAGTGTGTACTGGGTCTGATAAGAAGGATCTACAGCGGGCTCTCACGGGAGCTCAAGTGGTTGTGATTCCTGCTGGGTTGGCGAGGAAACCAGGAATGACAAGGGACGATCTGTTCAAAGTGAACGCGTCCATCGTCCGGATGCTGTGTCTGGAGATTGGCAAGACGTGTCCCGAGGCGACTGTGCTTGTCATTTCCAACCCTGTCAACTGTCTCGTGCCCGTTGCTGCGGAGACGTTCCGGGAGTGTGGGTGCTTTGATGCGGGTCGAGTACTGGGCATCACGACGCTGGATATCGTGAGGGCCGAATCCTTCCTTGGGGACGTCCTGAGAAAGACTAGTGGGCAGCCACAGAACAAGGGGGCGATGGGCCAAAAGATCAGTGTTATTGGTGGACACTCTGGGAAGACGATTGTCCCCATACTACTAGAGAAGAGTGTGCAAGAAACGATTGGTCTGCGCGCGTACGAGGCGCTTATCAACAGAATACAGTTTGGTGGTGACGAGGTCATCCAGGCGAAGAAAGGTGCCGGGTCGGCGACTCTTTCGATGGCGTACGCCGGGTACGAGTTCACCTCTGCCATCTTGGAGAGCATGGTCCACGGCGGTGCGCCCCCTGAGGGTCTAAAGGCCAAGAAGAGAGCACACCTACCCGCGTACGTGTACTTACCTGACTTACCACACGGAGCTGAAGCGCAGTCGAAACTGGGGGCCACTGCGGTGACGTACTTCTCCCTGCCTGTTGTGATCCGCTCCGGTCGTGTAGTCGACGTCGACGTGTCCATTCTGGATAACTTGACCGCGCTGGAGAAACAGATGGTTTCTGTGGCTGTGCCGACCATAGCTTCGAACATCGACAAGGGCAGACACTACGTCGTCAAGTCTGCGAAGCTGTGAGGGAAAGAACCGGGATCTGGCCAGAGTGATTCTAACTTATGCGGAGCACAGTCTACCGGGGGGGGAGAGTAACAAAAAAAAAGATATGAAAAATTTCACAATTTCTTTCCACTCTGTGTGACAGCCAAAGCGTGGGGGCGGGGCAGAGCGCGGGGTGGAAGTGGGGGG
>JANIWX010000156.1:0-11175 GCA_030705205.1 Huiozyma sinensis
ACGGGTGAGGAGCTTCCGGCGTTCGGCAGTGACCGTCTGCTGGGAGACCCTGCCACACCTCGAACATGCGTAGTACAACACCATATCTTTGCTTCTAGCAAAATATAGTGTTGAAAGCATCTCAAACCATATCATAGACACGTTTCAAATTATGTTTATTGCAAGGTTCCCTTTACTCTTGAACTATCACAAACGATATCAGAAAAAACATAATAAGCTACAAAAATATGAGTATTGCTAGTAAATTTTACATATTACGTCTTGGAGATCCTTTCCCAACTGACCACAAGCTTCCTCGGTCTCCCGTTTCCATGAGCAAACACTTGAATAGTCGCAATATTTACAGTAGGTGGCCAGATTCTTGAGATTTGGTTTAATGGGTTCTATAGGTCGCTTCCCAAACCAAAACTTTGAACTGCTTGCATGATGTTGGGATAAGTTGTCATGGGAATAAGTGAAATCGATGTTATGAAAATTCTTTCCGAAACAGTAGTATTCTATCATTAATTTATCGGAGAGCAAACCACCCATTAGGTTGTAGAATTGGGACAACCTGGCGGCGAAGTAGCGTAATGTCAAAGGTTTCTCCCACTCGCCACAGAATTCTCGAAGATGTTCCAAATTGTCATTAGTCATTAGTTCTTTATAAGGTGTCAAGTCATAAATCACTTTGTTATCTGCTTCGTTGCAGTTATCAAAAGGTTTGAAATTAATGGCAGCCCCACGTTTCAAGCGGTTCATATCGGGTTTCAGAAATGGATGACGTACCATCAGGCTTAACGCATTGAGTGGATTTATGGGAGCGTCTACATCAAGCCCTCTCCTTTGGGCATTAATTAGCAAACTATAATATGTTGTATCGGCGGCTTGCCCCAAAATGTCTAGAAAAAACCTATAGTACATCACCTGTAATTTCGACGCCTTGACCACGGATGACTGGGTAGGTACTTGATAAACGTTTCTAGTTTTCACATCACCAATTATTATTTCCCAATCGTTTTGAGCTTGAGGGGTACAAACTTCGGCCTGTAACCCTTCGATTACCCTCATAACATCTGCGGTGCCCTCCAAATATTTCTGGTTAATTATCAAATTTTCACTTCTCTTGGATTTCAAAATTAGATGATCTATAACCCCACTGACAAGAATAAATTTCGATGCTGGATCAGTATTTGGACCTTCGGTTCGCCCCGAATCGAACATCCTTTGCCAATATTCTAGTTTTTTCCCGCTTAAAAAGGTTCCATTGTCATCCCTCGAATTCATGTAACCGTGACACAATATTTCCCTGGCCTCTCCATTAGTAAATAAAGTCATTAGCCGATGCAACGTGTCTGACCAACCTTCAAGTAACTTAAAGGTTGGAACGTTTAATCTCTGGTTAAATTCCAACCAATTGTCGTCAATCTTATAGATTGAGGACTCTAAAGTTGAATGCTGCTTGGTCCCAGATATGATGCGGTCCGTCGCGAACCTTGGTTTTTGAGAATAAATATCGTAGGCGGTTCTCAACTCGCACCAGGATTTGGTGAGCAGTGAAGTTACCGAAAGTCTGTTTTGTCTTTCTGGAAAAGTACATTTCGAGAGCCCATCTCTATACGGGTTGGGTTTTGTATCGGGAAGTTTATAACTCAGATATCCAGGATGTGTCGTGCTTTCGCCAAATATTTCGCGCACCACGCCTATCTTGGTCAAAATGTAGTTGTCCTTTGCGTTCAATTTTTTGGTAGATAAGGCAACTTGTTGTGGTTGTTTATCCTTAAAGAAGGAAAGTTCTTTGATGGCTTTTTGTTCATCTAGAGTCAAATCTGTGAGATCTTGATTTGCTTTAGGATGTTCCAGAGACGTCATTTCATTAACTCTTTTATTACTATGAAGGCTTCTCTTGATCCATCGCGGTTTAACACGCCATTTCAGCATAGCCTGATGGATTTTAGTGTTGATCGAAAGTGTGTTCTATAGAATTATCATTCAGACGCGGTGCAGGGGAGGGTGCTGAGAGAACTTTTGATCTTGCATCAATATCTGAACACTGAAAAAAATAAATAAATTTAAAGGTTAAAAAAAATGATCTGTTACAGTCACGTTAATGGCAATTGTAACTCGTAGTCATGCACATTCAAAAGGCTATCTCGACCAATCCTGTGATTTGGCAATTACAATTATTATTACTATTACTATTATAGAAGCTGTGTGAATACATGAGTGTTGAAGATCAAAATGAAAATGGAAAAAAAATAAGATTGCCCAATTCCTCTAAACCTTCGTTATTCCCCATCTCTATATGATGAATCTGAGCAATTCCAACACCCCACCACCAATCAACAAGAACAGGAGCGCGCCGACCCAGTACTTGGAGATAGAAACCTTACCATCTTTGTCTTTCTTACTCACTTTCTTCTTCCCGTACTTTCTGTTCTGTTCAACTTTCTTGTTAAACTTTTGGTTTGCCAGCCTCTGTTTTGGGGTTTGCACTGCCATTGTCCTCGGTGATCTGCTCCTTCCAGCTTTCACTCAGGGGGGGGGAGAGATAAAAATATAATGTGACCGTAAAACTTCAGTTACAACCAAAGGCTTATATTAAATAGTGAGATCTTCAATTTTAAATCGCACATTGCAGTACGGTTCACTTGCACATCAAGGAAAAATGAAGAAAAATGGAAACTGACACGAATACATTTTCCAGAAGCCGGGTAAAGAAACACGTCCCTGGAAACCCAGTCCCTTTTCCGTGTAAAGTGACAAAAGAACCAGCAAACCCCATTTCGCTGGTTTCTGCCCTTTTCGGTCAAAACTCGAAAAAATATTCTCGTGTTTTTCGTGCTGAAAATTTCCGTGTTTATTTTTATTTTGGTGTTTTGCGGTTGTTTCAGTGCGCTGGGCAATTTTTGCCGTTTTGGGCAAAGATCCTCCTCGAGGTTTCGTGTTTTTTTTTTTGCGGTGCTTGGCCTATTGTTCTTCGTTTTCCCACTTTTCGCTCCTTCTTTCCATTGTTTCCGCCCAACCGTGTTACACTGGTGTAAACAGCTTGGATGGCGTTACAGCGCCTCCAGCAGATAGTTATCGTTTCGGGTTTGGGGCTTGTTTACCGGTTTCTTGTCTTTTCGCAGATTATATAAATATTACCGAACAAGCGTTTCCTCGGCATGGTACTCTCTTCTCCTCTCTCTTTTCCACTGTGTTCTCACTCACTTTCCTACGAAAGGACTTTCTCTTCTGCAGGTCCTCTCTACTCAATTTATTTTTCAGTTTACGGCATCGTAGTTTTGCTATCATATCAAGCCCAACCTACGCAAACAAAGTTCAATCCTATATATATAATACCAGTACCTCTCGCTAAATTTTTTTTTATATCAATTGGGTATTATAAAAATCTTTCACTTAAAGCATAGGAAAAAAAAACAACTACAATAAAGTATGAAGATATCTACTTTGTCGTCTACAGTGGGTCTTCTGGCAGGTCTTGCCAAGCTGGTCGCTGCAGACTGTTCGTTATCCAATGACGGGAACTACTACTGTGCCGCAACAGACGCTATCATATACTCAAACGTCGGTGTTTCTGCCTCATACAATGATGTCACTCTGATGGACGAAACTACCTGTGCGTGTTCGTCACAACAGGTGCCCTTCTCAGGCAGTTTGGCTCCTTTAGATGAGGAATTGTCCGTCCATTTCAGAGGTCCAGTTAATCTGAAGCAGTTCGCCGTTTACTATCCTGCCAATGGCGCAAGTTTGAAGAAAAGAGACAATGTCGCAGAAGAAGAATGTGCCGAAGTTATTACTAAGAGAAAGCACCGTCATAAGAGAGATATTGCAGTGGAATACGTCGAAGTTACTGCGACTATGTACGTCGATGCGGATGGTCAAACAGTGACCACTGGCACTGGTGAACAACAACCAACCACCACACAGCTAGTGAATGACAATAACGTCGCTGAACAAACCCCAACTACTACACAGCCAAACAATGTCGCCACTGAGCAGACTCCACTTCAACAAACCACCCCAACCACCACCACTCTTTCGAACAACAACTACCAACCAGCCACTACAACAGCACAACAACAAGAAACAACCACAGCGAACACCGTTGCAACCACTGCGACTGCTCCATCATCCTCTAACACCAATGGCGGGTCTGTTGCTGTTGGCTCCTGGGAAAGAACCAGTTACTTCACCCCAGGCTCCACTAGCAACTGTACCTTCATGAACAACCAAGGTGGTACTGCAGGTAGTGGTACATGGTCCGCATGCTTCGGTAACTCCATCTCATATGCCGCCTCAAACGGTGTGGACGGTGCTGGTTCCGCAATTGCTCTGGATGACGTTACGTTGAAGTCTGGCCAAGAATTCATGATCTTCTCCGGTGCTACCTGTAACGGTAACGAATGTGGGTACTACAGAGAGGGGATCCCAGCCTATCATGGGTTCGGTGGTAACCAAAAGATCTTCGTCTTCGAATTCGAAATGCCATCAGACACCAACGGCAACGGGTATAACCAGGACATGCCTGCTATCTGGCTATTGAATGCCAAAATTCCAAGAACTCTACAATATGGTAAATCGGAATGTTCGTGTTGGGAAACCGGCTGTGGTGAGATGGACTTGTTCGAAATCTTGAGTAATGGATCTAACAAACTGATCTCACACGTTCACGATGCTCAAGGTGGTGGTACTCAGGACTACTTCCAAAGACCAATTGGCAACACTCTAAAGGCTGCTGTTATCTTCAACGGTAACGACAAATCTATTCACATTGTCGAGATTGATGGTGATGTGGGTGCCACTCTAGACCAGGCTACTGTTCAATCGTGGTTGAGCAAATCTGGCTCTGCCGCTGCTTTGCCATGATAGGGTATTAACCCCATCCTTTTTGGAAACCACCAAGGACAGTCGTGTCATACGTTTCAGAGCTGCTGAAACGGATGGTCAACTATTATCAGATTCAGTTTTCTCTTTCCACTATGACCAGAGAAAAAAATTCAAAAAAACACATACATAAGAAAAATATTTCTGTCGCATAAGTATATGTGGCAGGTTGTAGCATTAATAAATAACTCCTCTCTCTAACAATTAAAAATGAATTGGCGGAAAGCCAAAACGCGTCTCAAAACGGTGAAACAGGGGCAATATAATGCATTATAGTCCTTACATACTTAGTTACTTAAATCCGTGTAATTTGGATCGTTCTTTTCCAAATCTACCATGACATTACGGAAGGGCGTGTTGGAGTCCTTACGCGTCCTTTTGTGTTTGTTAGAGTCGAAATCAACAGATTCATCAAACAGAATGGTGGTGTTTGATTTTTGTGGTGCACGTCTAAAGATGAAACTAGTCCACGAATTGAAATTTTCCTTTATATGAAGTCCAAATCTCTTAACATTCCCTAGGTTGTTCGAACATAAAAAGGTGTAGATGCAGTATTCGAGGTATAGCACGAAAAACCCGAAGACGAAGCCGATAACCACACAAGAAAGTATATGGTTCCCCAGAGACTTCATGAAATTTGCATCACCCAAATGCCAAGATGAACCTTTGGCAATGGAGAAAAACGAATGCGGGTGTTTCTTGTAGTCTTCCGGTTGCAATATTCTCACGGCGTTCTTCTCGGTAATTGTAGTCCATCTTTTATATTGTTTCCAGACGACACTCACAAAAATGGGACCCGTAGAGCCCAAGATACTCAAATACGGTAGGTACCAGTTCTTGTCGTAATGTTTTAGTGACTTTGTCAACTTCAGTATGAAAGGGTGGTTTGGCACACTCCCCATAACGTCGTTGGATATTCCCGTTGGTGATGTCTTTCTCACAAAGGCAGGATATTTCAGTAACGGGTCTAACCTCCTCTCACAACCATCGTCCAAATCGATGTAAACGCCACCGTATTTCAGTAAGATAAAATATCGAATGGCGTCTGCTCTTTCTATCGGATACCTGTAGTTGTTGAAAGTGTCCAAAAACCAAGGATACTCTTTGGCAATGAAAGCTTTAGAACTCTCGTCCGTCCACATGATATACTGATAATCCGGATGCAGGTCTTTACACTTTTTTTGACTCTCAACCCATTGTTTGGGGATGTCTTCTGTCTTATAGGTCTGATGAATTATTTTGGGTATCAGTTGCGTTGATTTATCTACAGATGCAGAGGAATTGATATCATTATCGAGCAGGGCGTCCTTCATCGTATCATCAACACACATCGATAAGAGATCGAATGTGTAATACAGAATAAATATGATTAGTGCCGCGTTTGCAACGATGAGGAGTTTGAGCTCCTTTTTAATCACCACCATCGTGCTATCTGGATGCTTAGTTATGCAAAAACAAAAGTAATGGAGACGTCCAATTCAAATCTAACGCCAAACAGATGTAGTACTGCGAGTTTTTGCGCTCCTGTTCCTTTGAAAGAATGAATTTAAGAGGATACGTGAAGAAGCGAAAATAACACTGCTTATATTATTCTTGATGCCAAGCAGATAAAAAGTCAATGACACAGCATATATTTAGTCCAAGTAATCTGGAAACTTCACCTCTGAGTAAAATAATACGTAAACGTTATAGAGGAGCAATTTTGCAAGGAGAATCTAAGGAGTCTATAGCAAACATCGAGTGTTTTAAAGAGGGAACGACGCCAGGATACAATTTTTCCACGTTAAGAGGGTTCTCGACCCACAGGAAAACGACGAGGGGCAGCGGGAAACTTTGACACCACTTGGCTGGTATAAACAAACAAGGGCAAGAAAGAAGGCGCGAAAATGGTGAGAAAGAAAAAAAGGAAAAGGAACACAGCCACCATTTACTATCGCGTCATTTTTGTTGCCTTTGAGAAAAAAGCCGTAGAAACTCGACAACTTTGAGATCGAGGAACGGTTATGTAATTTTTGGTACCGTCGAAAGTGACGGGGGACGGGACCTCCTCTCTCCCCCTGTTCCTGCTAACAGTATTATCCGCCCGGGGGAACAACACTTAGAATGTCCATTCCGCTCAAAGAATCTGCTCTTAATAGGATTCCGTGGGGGTGGGGTGGGCACGAGCTGTAATTTTTTTTATAGATGCTACCGTAAACAGCTTACATATTTACCGATTATACGACGAAAGTAGGCAAAAAAATAGTTTCCTCTTTTATTGGTTTCAGTTGGGAGATGTGTGCGGTTCGAAATAATGCACCGCTTCCCTAGACATCCTGGAAGTACGGGTGCATCGTGGCACGCCTTGCACTAATCCGATTGATTGGGTCATAAGCTAGGAGCTTGTCCAGCAATTCGATTCCATGAGCGTCTAAACTTGGAACCATTTGGGCAAGGTCCTTTCGGCGCCATTGCGGGAAACTTGGTTTGAAGTCCGGCAAGTAAACGATATCGGGCCAAACGGTTTCATTTGGCGTCCCTAATATTCTGAAAATCTTGAAAATCTGGTCAATCTCGCTATCACCGCTGAATAATGGCTTTCTGTTGCACATCTCGGCAAATATACAACCAATTGACCATGTATCGACACCTGTACTGTATTGCTTACCGCCCAACAATACTTCTGGAGCTCTGTACCACAAAGTAACAATCTCGTGTGTATACGCTCTTAGGGGCACCCCAAACGCTCTTGCAAGCCCAAAGTCACCCAACTTCAAATTGCCCTCTTTATTAATCAACAGGTTTTGAGGCTTCAAGTCACGGTGCAAAATTCTGTGGGCATGGCAATAGGCTATACCTTTGCACAGTTGCATCATAAACTTTTTCACAACGTTGCTGCCTAAGTGCTGGTCCTTTGGTATGGCCTCCATATATCTTTTCAAATCAAGATCCAAGAACTCGAAAACTAAATATAGCTTGTGTGCATCCGAGTGGACAATGTCGTACAAACGCACAATGTTATCATCCTTCAACTCCTTCAAGAGGGATATTTCCCTGATAGCTGTGCTGGGGACACCTTCATCCTCACTTTCAAGCCTGATTTTTTTCAGGGCAACCACCCTCTGGCCCTGGCGAAGATCCAGCGCTTTGTACACAACACCATACGTACCTTCACCAACTTTCTCTAGTCTCTTGTAGTTTGCAAGTTCGGCACTCATTTCTCTGTATCTAGTTTGTGTTGGGTCGCGTAATCACAGACAGAGAAATCGACACTTTTGCTTTTCCTATTAGCATCTTTATAAAGGCGATCTCTGACGGAACGTAACGAATTTTTTTTTCTCTGTTAATTTTCTCTTTTCTTGATCTCGATTTTATTTCAATCCCTTTTCTGATAACTAATGAGCTGGAATTTACGTCTTCTTCTTTCAGACCCTTCACTAACGTGTCGACCAAACTGTACAAATCCCAGTTTCGGTTTAGATCTACTTAAAAATACGATAAGCTTATACAATTAACCTTACTGCTGCTTAGCCAACCTCGCAGCTTTTTTCAAAGCTCTCGTCCTGATGGACTTGTGGAATGAGTAGTTGATTGCGTTCACGATCTTTGAGTAGACACCGAAAGTTTCATCGATGATGAACTCGTAAATGGCGTGGGACCAGAACGGCGTCATAGTGGCATACCGTTCTTGAGAGCCACAACGTCTACCGAAGGACCCCAAAGTCGACTGGACGAATTTCTTTGGACTTGGAATCATCATCGAAGTTCTTCTAATCTTGGACATAGAGCTCGTAACCAAATAGGATAGGACCAATTGGACGTCAATTTTATCCCCAGATAGTTCACCAGCCAAGGAATTGGACCAACTCTGTAGGAACGCCTTAGACCCACTGTAGGTCGCTAATAGCGGAGTAGGGATAAGTCCACCGAAGGAGCCCATAGTAAGGATCAACCCCCTGGAGGCCTGCTTCGATTTGATAGATTGGATAATATGTGGCGTAACAATCTGCGTAATCATCAGAGTTGCCGTATTATTAATGGTAATGATGTTTCTCAACTCGTCTTCTTCGGTCTCTAAGAATGGGACCGGAATCGAGTGAGACAGGCCAACGTTATTAATCAACGCAGTAATTGGCAAGCTGTCACATATCTGTCTAATTTTGGTGTAGTTAGAACTGTCATCAGATGAGATGTCCACAGCCAAAATCTTTGCCCGAACGTTGTACTTCTTCTCAATTTCCTCTTTCAACGCTTCCAGTTTGCTGATTGTTCTTGAAATCAGGATAACATTGAAACCACGAGAAGCCATTTGGTAAGCAAACTCTTTACCAATCCCATCACTTGCACCGGTGATCACACAGTAAGCGCCCTTTTTCGCACCGTACTTTGAGAAATTCACTGGTGGTAAAATGTACAAATCAGCAAAGAGAGCCATGCACCTTAGGATCAAAGTGGTCAATTTTATGACCCCAAATCCAAAGATAGCCCAACATGCAGCATTAAAGCACTTAGACTTTGCTGAAAGTTCCTGAAGCTGATCGAAAAAGGACATTGTTGGGGCGTGGTATCGTTATGCTTCCTGTGTTATTATCGATGCCAATTCTTCACGAATTTTCTTTTTTTATTTTCTTGTCAACGCGACCTTTAAAAAGACTAGATATTTTACCGGGTAAAGAAGCCAAACACAGGGCAGTTATGGGTTTTCCCAAAGGAGGTAAGAGCCAGAGGACTGGAGGTATATTTTTCATTAGAGACATCAGTTTTAGTGTGGAGGAGAATATGTATTACTTAGGAACGCCGGCATCGCCTTCGTAGACTATTAATTATTACTTTTTTGGAGATCACCCCGTTACGCTGTCGTCCTGATTGACCCACGACGTCATATCGCGTAGAGATATAATGCAGCTCAATTTTCTCACATCCTCCTCTTCTTTGCTAATCAATGCGTTCAATCTATCGCATGTTTCCAAGAGTAGCGGCTTCCCCTGGGACTTCTGCCACAACTTGAACTTGACAATGAACTTGACGTCTTTGATTTTAGACAAATTTCTCATCTCCAAAACGCTGATATTGGGGAAATAATTGAAACCCAACAGGCAAGGCACGGAGAAATCCGTTAGCAGTTGGCAATTGTTCAACGAGAGTCTCCTTATGTTGTGTCCGTTTGATTTAGCAAATTCCCAGATACCAGTGTCTGTAATATGGCATCCAGCAACACCAACAGTTTCTACGTTTGTGTATTTCCCCAGTGCAACCACGGATATATCCGTTATCTTACACCCGTTCTTGTGTCTACCTACGTTGATTGTCTGTAACAGGGGACAGTTTATGGCAATGGAAACAATGCCAATATCACTGATATTATCGCATGCTCTCAGGTCAAGGTGCTTCAAATTTTTCAAAAACGGGGAAATCTTTAGCAAGTAGTTGTCATCAATTGCTTTATTCCCGGTTATGGTAACTGCTTCCAACCTTTTCATACTGCTGAAACAGTGTATTGGCAATCTGAATTGTGGACATATGTGGATTTTGAGAGCCTTCAAGTCACTAAGGAAGAAAAAATCTACTTCACGTTTCCTCATGGGGTAAGATTGCATTATTCTATTCAGTGTCATCATTTCAACTTTGAACAAAGTTGTACTCTGTGTAACTTGGAAGAATTGTTGCAGTTTGACGACGTCGTGGAATACGGGAGTTCTGCTCAAGATCGGGAAACTGACGCGAGACCAAAGCCTATTGACGAGCATACAATTGAAACGCGACCCCTCATCTACTTGACGCAGTATGTTTTCCAGGATCTCGGGAATTTGGAATATGGGGTGGGACCTATTGTTGTGTTGGGTAATGACCAAGTCTGTGAAATTTTTCTCTAATGATTGAGGAGTCGGCAAGAAACTGGTCACGCGCGGTTTCCTATCTGGTGTAGTTGGAGTCGGTAAACTGAGGAATGATTCAATATCTGTTCGTAACGACAGTATTTTTTCTTCACCCCTTTTGGTCAAATTGGACTTTAATTTCTCCGAAAATTGGAAATGCTGGTAATTACCCAACCTATTTCTTCTTGTTGGAGAGTTAGATCTCGATTGTCTTTTATCTGTCGATGGCTTCTTATCGTTTAATTGTTTTTTGAAGGGATGCTTCACCTCTGGGATGGAGTGCCCTAATCCATTTTTACTTGCATTAGTCGATTCGATTGTTCTTTTGTTATAAATGTTCAGAAATGATGACTTGAAATTCATAATTGATCAAACGCAAATACGGGACAAACCAGTAGCCAAAAAAAAAAAAAAAAAAAAAAAAAAAAAAAAAAAAAAAAAAAAAAAAAAA